>ML111192.1:0-25494 GCA_003697995.1 Taxidea taxus jeffersonii | reverse complement strand
TATATATATATATATATATATATATGTGTGTGTGTGTGTGTATATACCTCTATATGTATACCTATATGTACCTCCATTCCTAGCTTTTAATTTCTCTCAGCAATGATATGTATGTTTTTAGTATAGAGATCTTTCATTGCTTTTATTACATTTTTCCTAGTTGTTTGATTTCCTTGGGTGTTACTAATATAAAATCTTTTATAATTTTATTTTTCAAAAGCTATTATGGAGAAACAAAAATTGTTTTTATAGTTAAAAAAACAAAAATAAAATTTTCATAAACAAATGATACTTCTCCTTAAACATTTTTAAACCTTCCTTATAATTGGGACACCTGGGTGGCTCAGTCGATTAAGCATCTGCCTTCAGCTAAGGTCACAATCCCAGGGTCCTGGGATCGAGTCCTACATCCGGCTCCTTGCTCTGAGGGGAGCCTGCTTCTCACTCTGCCTGCTGCTCCCCCTGCTTGTGCACTCTCACGCACTCTCTCTCCCTCTCTGGCAGATAAATTTTAAAAAATCTTAAAAAACAAAACAAAACAAAAAACCTTCCTTATAACTAGGTGTAATAGTATTAGACATGAAACTACATGCATAATAAAACCACTCACTGAACACTGTGCTAAGTATTTTGCATGCTTTCTTATTCACCTTCCCTTTAACTCCATGAAGAGGATACACCATTATCCCTCTACTACAAATTTAAGAGAGAACCTGGTCAAGGACCTGGTAGTAAAGGTTTAACTCCGGGTCAGACTATAAACCCAGTCTCCTTCCACTCCTACTATATATCTTATAAATGGTTACAAATCACTCAGGCCCTCAGCTGATCTTTTAACTACAGACAAGGTAGCCATCTGCCCTGAGCTAAATTATTTACTAAGGGCTTGAATGAGGCCCAATGAGCTCTTTTCATTAAGAAACTGAATGCCTAAAAAAAATCCTGAATGCCTACAGTGTACAAAGTAGAGAAAATGAAAATATGTAAAGCACAGCCTCCACCCTCAAAATATTTTTACAGACTCCTAGGAACTAGGCATAAACTATTACACTACTATTAAAACTAGTAAACCACTATTAAATAAGAATGAACACTTCTATAAGGAAATGCCATCAAACATCAGAAAAGCTCAATTTTCAAGTAAAAGTGATTTTATTCATATAAAAAGCCAAAACTTTTCTTAAAATTAAACATCTTAGGGGCCCCTAGCTGGCTAAGTCAGAAAAGCATGCAACTCCTGATCTCAGGGTTGTGAGTTTGAGCCCCACATTAGATGCAGAGATTACAAAAAAAAACCTCAAAAAATAAATTAAGCATCTTAGATAAAAATATTTTTGTACCTTAGGCATAAAATACAGCATAATACCACAAAGACCTTAATACTGACAGGTGCCTGGGTGGCTCAGTTGGCTGGGCATCCAACTCTTGATTTTGGCTCTGATGATGATTTCAGGGTCCTGAGACTGGGCTGGGCAATGGGTTCCCCCCTCAGTTGAGGGGGGAGGGGTCTGCTTGAGATTCTCTCCCTGTTCCCCAACACCCCTCCCCCTGCAAGTGTGTACTCTCTCTAATAAATAAATGTTTTTTTAAAATGTTTAAACAAGAAGACCAAACATTGATTAAATTTACTAATGTGTGAAGTGTTTTACATACACTTAGTATTTACACCAAAATCCTGTACTATCAATGGGCCCACTGGATATAACATAAAACAGAGAAGTCAAGTTATTTGCCCAAAATCACACAGCTAGTAAATGATGGAGTCAGGATCCAAATGTAGCATATACCTCTTTATTCAGCCTTGTGATGCATTTATCATTGATTCAAACATCCTGTGCCCACCTACTGCATGCATAGCATTGTGTTGAGAAATGAGAGGACAGTAAACAAGATAACTTGTTCATAAACCTCACCTTGTGATTAAAAAACAGATAAATAAGAAAATAAATGAGATAACTACCGATTGTATAAAATATCCTAAAGGAATTCAAGGTGTTGTGAGTAAGTAACTGGGAAAGGCTTACCTCTGTTATGGCCTCTTACAGTTTTGTTCTCAGATTGTTCCCACACAAGCTGGCCAGACAGCCAGGCTGGGGACCAGAGAAGCAGGCAGACAGAAGACAGACCACTGAAGATGATCAGAGAAGTGGTGAGGAGAAGCCTTATGTTATGTTTTCAAGAATATGCTGGCATTTTTCCACAAATCCTAAGGAGACAATGTTCTTTCTACTGAATAATACCATGCCTAAGAGAGTATCACCTATGCCTGATGAATATGGTTTCACAGTCAAAACCTCAACAGGTATCTGTACATATTAACTCATTCAGCATTACAAAATGCAACCTAATTTTACACTCAAGGTAAACCACATTATTCCACTCATGGTACACAATTTCCAAAAGCAAATTATTGGGTTTTTTGTTTTAAATCCAGGTCCCACATAGCCTTCAACAAATTAAAATTTGAAAATTATTTCAAAGAAAAAGACTCATACCACATTTAGCATGCAGAGTAGTCCCAATGTATTTTTAGAAAGAGCAACACTTCTCATGTGCAACTTTTTCCAAATGATACTAACAAGGTCAAGGATCATATCCTATCTAAAAACAAGACCTATACAACATAGCCAGGATCTCTTATAATGGCTTATGTACAAGTCATGTGGCCTAAAGGATTTACTTGTATTTTACATGTCTTTAATTTACATACTTTATATTTAAAATATTCATATTACTTGTATATACTATTCTTATTTGTTTTCATTCCAATCATTCATATTTTTCATACAGCAGTGTTCAAACTGCCTTAAAAAAAGAAAATAATGCTTCACGTCTTACCAGCATTTCACATTCACTGGATAATGTGAGCTCCAGAACAACCTTGAGAAATATGTAAGTAAGAGCATCATCTTCCCCTCTGCACAGTGGTAGGAGTGGAGCTCAGAAAGGTTAGGTAACTTGGCTAGTTCAAGATTGCACAGTACTTGGCAAAGGTAGGGCCCTGATCAGGCCTTCAGACTCTTTGTTCATGCTCTTCTCCCCACAGGACGCTACTAATTTAATACAGGAACTTTCACGCGTCTCCCTCTTCAACAGACCTGGACTGGAACTAAGAGCCATACCACTGCGGCCCTGCCGATACTCTGAGTGTCCAAATGCAACCGGAACACGAGTGCTTTTCAGTAAACATAAACACGAGCACACGTTTCAGTCAGGACCCCATTCAGTGCTGGGTTTGCTCCACCGCACAAAACTTATTAAAATACACCATGCCTTAAAGCATAAATAACCCTTAATGGAACTGACTTTTTCACTCAGTGGCAAATTCTGTAAATGAGAACGGTGACTCATAGTGCTAACTTATGGTTTTCTAAATTAATTTTGGATGCCAAAGCAAACGAATTAATTACAGACCCCTATCCATCCCCAAGCCCAAAGTTAGCTTAAGTGTCAAAGCGCGGTAGTAAAACACAAGGAGAGAGGTGGGGCTGGAGCTAGCGTTCCTCCTCTTCTGCAACCCCGGGCAACGCACTCCTCAAAACCCCAACGGGTCTCTTCCGACCCCCAATCCCGCTGGGACCACAGTGACTGACTACCCGGCCCCGCGACGCCCCGCGACCACGACCAGAGTGCTGCCGGGAGCTGCGGCTGTGGGGATACGCACGGCTAAGGCTGCCCCCTCCCCGGGGCGTCCCCACCTGTCTCGGGTAGCCCGCACACCTGACAGTCCCGGCAAGGGCAGAGGATGCGCTGCGGGAAGCAGCCCCTCAACGCGGCGCCCTAGAACCGCCGGACTGCCCGGGACAAGTCGGCTTCCGCCCCCAGCCCACATGGCCGCTGGAAGACCGCGCCCGCGTCGGAGGGGCCCAGGATCCCCGGAGGCGGGAGGGGGCGGCGGCGACAGTGGCTGGGGGGAGGAGGGAGCGCGGCCGGCGCGCCTAGGGGGGTGGAAGAAGAGGAGCGCGTCCCGACCCGCCGCGAGGGCAGACGGAGAGCGGAGGAAGTCCGCCGGCCGCAGCGGCACCGCGGAGGAGCAGGCGTCTACCTGGGAGCAGAAGTACGAGCCCTGGATGCCCAGCTTGATGCAGGTGGGACACTGGAGCTTGGCCTCGCTGCTGCAGCCGTCCGTCTCGCACACCCGCGTCTCCACGGCCGCCATGCTGCCTGGCTGCTGGAGGAGCGCCTCACCGAGGAAGAGGAGGAGGAGGAGGAGAGAGGGCAGAGGAGGGGACAGAGGCCGAGCCAGGGGAGGAGCTCGGCCCGCAGGGCCTGGGCGCGGAAGCAGGAGGAGCGCCAGGCCGGCCCAGACCACGCTGCGCGCCCCGCCCCTGCCCCGCGCGCGCAACTGGCGCCCCGCCCCGCGGCGTTCGCCCCGCCCCCGCCAGCGGCCCCCGCCTCTCGGCGCCTGGCGCGCACGTGGGGGCTGCGAGGGACCGTGGCGGAGACCTCCACCGGCTCCACGGGGTCTCACGTCTGACCCGGGCGAGAGAGACCTCCTGGCCCCGGTCAGAGAAGGCCAAGTGCTGCCGGCGGGGAGGGGCCCTCATGTCTTGCGCCTTGTGTATCTAGAGAGACAGCGCTCTGGTCCTGCCTTACTGGATCGCAGGGTCTTGAATGTCCCCCACACTAGCAGGAGGTTGGAAAAGGCACCCCGCTCCTCTGCGTTGGTCACCCGGCAGCTTCTTGGAAAAGGAAAGTAATTCCTTTTTTAAAGTTATGTTTCTCACGGATAGTGTCTGCTCCGAGGCCTAAGGACCACCATTCAGTCATTCACAAAAAGGGGAGCCAGAGAGCTGTCAGGAGGAGATGGGCTGAGATTTGCATCAACCCTCCCTCGTGCCTGATTTTCTTCATACACACACCCCCATTCACAATGTACAATGCTAGTAATAGTAACACTACCAACTACTAGATATTCAATAAGACAATTTCGTGTTATCCCAGTCGATTATTTAAAATGTGAGTAGGGAAGAATTGTATTAATCTTGAATCATCAGGGTTGAGAGGAGCTTTAGAGGTCATCTGATGCAACTTGTTGCCCAGATCTTTTCAACTACATCCCAGACCTGCCATTTTCTAACTGTGCTTGAATATCTGTCACTAGGGAAGGGAAAGGGACTAATACTTATTGATCAACTAAGTATTGTGAACTTCGTGTTATCTAATTTATGTTTTTTAATTTAACATTTAATAGAGGAGAAAAACTCATGTTACTTTTATTTTTAATAAGTTTTGCTGCATAAGCAGTACAAATAATAATAAAATCAAACACATTTTTAAAAAGATTTTATTTATTTGAGAGGAAAGAGTGGGGAGGTGGGCTCAGAGGGAGAGAAGCAGCCTCTCTGCTGAGCAGGGAGCTGGATGCAGGGCTCAACCCAGGACCCTGGGATCATGACCTGAGTGGAAGGCAGACACTTAATAGACTGAGCCACCCAGGTGCCCCCAAATACACTTTTTTTTTTAATATTTTATTTATTTGAGAGAGACAGTGAGAGAGAACATGACTGAGGAGAGGGTCAGAGGGAGAAGCAGACTCCCCGTGGAGCTGGGAGCCTGATGTGGGACTCAATCCTGAGACTCGATCCCGGGATCGTGACCTGAGCCAAAGGCAGTCGTCCAACCAACTGAGCCACCCAGGCGTCCCCCAAATACACTTTAAAAAGTAAGACCTGAGCAAAAAGAAATCAACCACTAAATATATGTGTGTATAGATGCATATATATATATATATATATGCTACATATGTGTATAGGTATATATAAGATATTTTTTAAGAAAAATATTTTTTTGTTAAAAAAATTTAAAATTTAAAACTATGCAGAATCTTTAGTTAATTGCTTTCTTCAGTTATTACATTGTGAATTTCCTTTATTGTCATTAAATATAGTATGATTTATTATTATTGATTTAATTATTGTTAAAGCATTAAATTATTGACTTAATTATAATAAATAAAATTTACCACATAATTTTAACATCTACATAATATTCTATTGTATGGATAGTTTACTGAACCACGTTCACTAGTAATCAGCATATATTATTTTTAATTGTTACATATTATAAGCAAGGCTTCAGTGAATACCTTTTTAGCTAGAACTTTTTGTACATCCTTTTTTACTTAGGATATATTCTTTCTTTCTTTTTTTTTGAATAGGCTCTACACCTAGCATGGAGCCGAACATGGGGCTCAAACTCACAACCCCAGACCATGGCCCAAGCTGAGACCAAGAATGGGATGCTTAACTGAGTGAGCCACCCAGGTGCCTGAAAGATATATTCTTAAAAGTGGAACTACTACATCAAGGGTTGTCATTATTTATTTTTTATAATATGATTTGTCAAGTTTTCCTTTAGAAAGTGTATATAAGAGGTGTCTGGGTGGCACAGTCAGTTAAGCGTCTGTCTTTGGCTTACGTCATGATCCCAGGGTCCTGGGATGAGCCGCACATGGCTCTCTGCTAAGTGGGAGCCTGCTTCTCCCTCTCCCTCTGCCTGCCACTCACCCTGCTTATGCACACTTTTTCTCTCTCACTCTCTCTCAAATAAATAGATAAAATCTTTTTTTTTTTAAGTATACAAATTTACAATCTGGTCATAACTATTCTGACATATTATTTCCTGAGACTTTACTAGTGCTAGTTATTATTTATTTTAATGTTTGTCATTTTGATAAATGAGAAATTGTATTGTGTTTTTTTATTTTATATTATAATGAGGCTGAACATTTTTCTGTGATTATCAGCATTTGTATGTTTTCCTGTATGTGTTTGCTTTTGTCAAATTTTCTTTTTTACAGAATAATACTTTTTAAAAAAAGGCCAAGACAAATTGGTCACACTGCCATTGCCTAAACACATCAATGCTTCATTTGTCCTTGTTACTTTTGATGTGGGAAACAAAGGCAGAAGAAAAATTACTAATTTCCTTACTACCCAGAGCCCACTGACAAGTCCCTGAAACAGGCAGTGACATTCCTCTAGGGACTCAACTGCCTCAATGTTAATACTTTGCTAAGGGCAAAAGACAGTCCTAGCCTAAACAAGCCCCCCCCCCCGCCCCGACTCCAACCAGGATCCTCTAAGTCTACTTTAACATATAAAAATTCCTTTGGAAGGGCGCCTGGGTGGCTCAGTGTGTTAAGCCTCTGTCTTCGGCTCAGGTCATGATCTCAGGGTCCTGGGATCAAGTCCCACGTTGGGCTCTCTGCTTGGCAGGGAGCCTGCTTCCTCCTCTCTCGCTCTCTGCCTGCCTCTCTGCCTACTTGTGATTTCTCTCTGTCAAATAAATAAATAAAAATCTTTAAAAAAAAAAATTCCTTTGGAAACTTCCTTTATCTCTAACCCCCCCAAGATACGTGTTGGCAATCATCCGTAAGCACATGGCCCACTGATATACATCTGAAAAGTCTCATGACTAAAGTTTTATTAGACAATAATAAATGACCTTTTCCCAACAATAGCTAGCCCTCTCAAGATCCTGGAAAACTTGCTTCCAAAATTCCTTAGAGACTTTTTTCTATCCCTAACCCACTCCCCACTGGAAAGTATATAATGCACCACTCCTCATGATCCCAGTGTATTTGTTTCTGCCCACGGGTCCTGTCCCCGTGTTTTAATAAAATCACCTTTTTGCACTAAAGATGTCTCGAGAATTCTTTCTTGGCTGTCAGCTTCAAACCCTGACACCGTCTTTCCTACATCACCTTCGGTCCTTACCAACATGCATATTCAGTGTTTACATATTTGCAGTTATTGATAAAAATTTTTATTCTACATTTTCACATAATATTATGCCATGGATTAATCTTAGATTTAGGAAAAACACTAAATTCTATTCCTTTTCTACATGAGAGCTCTTTCTGTGTTTGAGACCATCATGTATTATGGGTTGTGAGCCTTATAGCATCCCCTAATATCTTGTAGTATGTTTAGATCCCTTGCAGTCTTTCTCCATCAAATCTGGAGGAATTCCAGTTTGTTGTCCCCTGATGGGCTGTGTTCAGATTAAGCTAATCAAATAGAAGAACAGGAATTATTGATAATTCTAGTCCAAAAGGCCCTCAGGATTCTTCTCAACCAGGGACAGCCTTTTGCTGGCTGTCTGTTCTGGAGGATGCTGTGTCCTCACACCTTCAGGAAAGTGATGCTGTGGGGCAATTCAGAACACAGATGTTGCATTAAGATAGTCAGACCTGGGTTGAAACCTCTACCTCCAACTCTCCCTCCTTAGTCATGTTTCCATGAGAAACTTGTTTAGCCTTATTTACCATATCTGAAAAATACCAGCTAATGTACCTACCAGTAGAGTTTTGTGATAATTGCATTGAGTAGATTTTGTGAAGTGCTTAAGAACCCCATAAGTGATAGTTAGCCTTGCCATTAACTCCTCCTTCCATGGTCCTCCTCACCTTCCACAAAACCAGCTGTTGAGTAAGATAAACTTCCTAAGACCATCTTTCTGACTATTCTTAAGATAATCATACAGACCCCTCTTGTTTAAGCATAAAAAAGTGACAAAATGGGAGATTTTTAAAAAATCATGTCAGAGTCCCAGTTTTATTCCTCTCTTCCTTCTGAGATTTTGACTCAAAGTCCCCATTGGACATCCTGTTTTTGTTTTAATTCCTGTGTGCAAAGTTCAGCCAACCCACTTCCAGGACAAAGAGTGGACTTCAGAATCTCGGTGAGCATTTGGCATTGATAAATGATAAAGAGTCCTTTGGCCTTGGAAGGCACTTGTTTCCTGGGACTTCTGGGCAGAGAGCACTTTTGAGATCCTGTCTAAGCACATGCTTGAAGTTATCCGTCCAACTAGCTACTATATTTCTAGTGTCCATGGACATCTCACATCCAGCATGGCCACAAAGAAACAATTATCTTCTATTTACCCACTTTTGCCCTTTACATCTGCTTTTTCTCCTTACTCCCCTGTCTTGCTTAGTGACATCCTCTACCCACTTGCCTCACAAGTTAAAAATTAGGCCCCTTCTCTTACTTATCCCCCCATTAAATGAATTGCTCAGTCCTGTAGATTTTATCCTCTAAATATTTTTTTAATGTGTCTCTCTATTCTAATGGCCACAGCTTTAATTTAGGCTATTTTAAGCCTTTGCTCAGACTATTACAGTAACTTCTTAACTGCATTTAATGCATTGAACCTACCCTGCCATCAAGCTGATTGTTCTCAGAGATAAATCTGATCATGCCTTTCCCTTCTTAAAATCCTTCACTAATCTGGGGTTTAGAGAGTTGGAGCCAGGGTCAAAAGGTGGCCAGAACCTGCAGAGTTTGTGGCGAGGAAACAGAACTAGGGAGATCTGTGGACCATGAAGGCCAAAGCTAAGGACACAATCAAGGAGATCAGGGATTTGGAACATAAAAGGGAAAATAGCAAATAAGTAACAAAATTAAGGATAATGAGAGCCAAGTTTATCACTGTCTGAGGAGGGAGTTACAAATAGGAAAACAATGAAGGCTAGGATGAATCATGTGGTGTTGTATTGGAATTAGAAATATTGATGTGAACTCAAAGTTTTGATTAATAGATAGATAATATGGATGTGTGTGTACTAATGTATATGAGATTCTGACCACTAAGGGGACCCATAGGCAATGAACACACTTAGTTTTCAGATCTTGGTTTCTAAATACTAATCTCCACTAAAAGGAATCAGATCTCCTTGGAGAGCTGGCTCATTCCAGGACCAGAGCACAGAAAGTACAAGTCTGGAAAGTCTCATTGTACCAGCATATGAGATAGAGCACAAAAATTATGGAGACTGTAGAAAGGACACAGTAGACAGTTTGAAGCATCTCACACTGGCCAAACTGAATACAATTTGAACACTAGAATAAATAATGATAGCATCAGATGATAACACACTGAAGAAAAATAGTATTCCATGAGCCCATACTGATAAATATACATAAATAAACAAGCAAATGGGAACAAAAGTAAGCACTTCTTTACAATAGATTGTCAACTGAAAAACTGGAAGAAAATTGAGAGCTTTATTCTAAAATCAGGAACAAAACAAGGATATCCATGCTTACCACTTTAATTTGACATAGTACTAGAAGTCCTAGCTGTAGCAATCAGACAAGAAAAAGACATAAAAGGCATCTAAATTACTAAAGAAGAAGTAAAACTTTCACTATTTGCAGATGACATGTTAGTATATACAGGAGGCCCCAAAGACTCCACCAAAAAACTATTAGTACTAATTAATTCAATAAAATTGCAAGATACAAAATTAGTTACAGAAATCTGCAGCATTTCTATACACTAGTAACAAAGTAGCAGAAAGAGAAATTAAGAAAACAATCTCATTAACAATTGTACCAAAAAGAAAAAGATGCCTAGGAATAAACTTTACCAAGAAGGTGAAAGACCTATACTCTGAAAACTGTAAGACATTGGTGAGAGAAATTGAAGACAACACAAACAAATGGAAAGATATTCTGTGCTCATGAATTGGAAAAATTAACATCATTGAAATGTTCATACTACCCAAAGCAATCTATGAATTCAATGCAATTCCAATCAAAATACCAGTAGCATTTTTCACAGAACTAAAATAATCTTAAAATTTGTATAGAACCACAAAGGACCTTGAATAGTCAATGCATTCTTAAGAAAGAACTGGAGATATCACAATCCTGGATTTCAAGGTACATTACAAAGCTATAGTAATCAAACTGATATATGGTACTGGCACAAAATTAGACAATTGGGAACAGGATAGAAAGTCCAGGAATAAATCCATACCAATATGGCTAATTAATCTATGACAAAGGAGGCAAGAATATACAATGGGGATAAAACAGCCTCTTCAACAAATAGTGTTGGGAAAACTGGACAGCCACATGCAAAAGAATGAACCTGGACCACTTTCTGACACCATACTCAAAAATAAGCACAATATGGACTGAAGACCAAAATGTGAGACCTGAATATAAAAGAGAACTTGGGCAGCAATCTCTTGGACATCAGCCTTTGCAAAATATTTAGGGATATATCTCCTCAGGCAAGGGAAACAAAAGCAAAACTAAACTATTAGGACTAAGCCAAAATAAAAAGCTTCTGCACACCAAAGGAATTATCAATAAAGCAGAAAGGCAGCTTACTGAATGAGAGAAGATACTTACAAGTGATATACCTGATAAGGGGTAAATATCTAAAATACAAAAAATTTATACAACTCAACACCAAAAAAATTTAAAAATCCAATTAAAAAAATAGATAGGGGGCACTGAGTGGCTCAGTTGGATGAGTGGCTGCCTTTGGCTCGGGTCATGATATTAGGGTCCTGAGATTGAACCCTGCATTGGGCTCCCTGCTCAGCAGAGAGCCTGCTTCTCCTTCCCTCTCTGCCTGCTCATCCCCATGCGCTCCCTTTCTCTCCCTCTCTCTCTCTCTCTCTCTCTCTCTCGTGTTCTCCTTCAAATAAATAAATAAAATATTTTTTAAAATTTTCTTTAGGGGTGACCGGGTGGTAGGTTAAGCCTCTGCCTTCGGCTCAGGTCATGATCCCAGGGTCCTGGGATCGAGCCCCGCATCGGGCTCTCTGCTTAGCAGGGAGCCTGCTTCCCCCCCCCCATCTGCCTACTTGTGATCTCTATCAAATAAATAAATAAAATATTTAAAAAATAAAATTTTCTTTAAAAATTTAAAAATAGGCAGAGATCTGAATAGACATTTTCCCAAAAAGACATATAGATGGCCAACAGACACATGAAAAGAAGCTCAACATCACTAATGAAGGGAATGCAAATCAAAAGCACAATGAGATATCACCTAACACCTGTCAGAATGGCTGAAATAAAAAAGATAAGAAATAACAGGTGTTGGTGTGGATATGGTGAAGAAGAACCCTCAAACACTGGTGGTGGGAGTGCAAATTGGTACAGCCACTGTGGAAAACTGTATGGAGCTTCCTCCAAAAATTAAAAATAAAAATACCACAAACACCAGGAATTCCACTACTGGGTATTTACACAAAGAAAATGAAAACAGTAATTGGAAATGATATATCCACCCCTATACTTATTGCAGCATTACTTAACAATAAACAAAATACAGAAGCAACCCAAGTGTCCATTGGTAGATGAGTGGATAAAGAAGAGATGGTATATGTATATAAAAAGGAATATTACTCAGCCATAAAAAAAGAATGAGATCATGTCATTTGTAACAACATAAATGGTCTTAGAAATATTATGGTAAGTGAAATAAGTCAGAGAAAGACTAATACTGTATGATGACTTACATGTGGAATCAAAAAACAAAACAAATGAACAAACAAAAAGCAAGAATAGAGAGAACAAACTGATGGTTGCCAGAGGGGAGATTGGCAGGGGGATGGACAAAATGGATGAACGGGAATGGGAAATACAGGCTTCCAGTTATAGAATGAATAAGTCATGACAATGAAAGGTACAGCATAGTGTATATACTCAAAGGTATTGAAATAGCATTGTACAGTCACAGATGGTAGCTACACTTGTGCTAAGCATAACATACTGTATAGGGTTGTCAAATCACTATGTTTTGCACCTGAAACAAATGTAATGTTTTATGTCAACTATACTTCAGATAAACAAAATAAAGGAGAACCTGGGTGGCTCAGTCAGTTAAGCATCTGCCTTCAGCTAGGGTCATGATCCCACATTGGGTTGTGTTCCACATCAGACTCTCTGCTTGTCAAGAGAGTGCTTCTCCCCTTTCCTCTGCCCGTTACCCTGCTCATGCTCTCTCTCTCTCTCTTGCTCACTTTCTCAATAAATAAATAAAATATTTTAAGAAATAAATTAACAAAATAAAATAAAACTAGAAAAAATAAATAATGGAAAGAATAACAGAGTTAGAAAATCATTATTTGGCAATCATTATAGCAGTAATTTATTCAGGCCAGAATCATCAACAGATGCTAAAAAAAAAAAAAGAAAAAGGACACTTTCACTGGGTGAAAGATTCTTAAGGAACAGGATATGAAAGACTATGAAAACATAGTCTCAGTGTAAATCCCTACAAAATATTTATCAATTAACAAGAGAAAATAAGGGCACCTGGGCAGCTCAATCAGTTGAGTTCCTGACTCTTGATTTTCAGCTCAGGTCATGATCTTAGGATCATGAGATAAAGCCCCACATTGGGTATTCTGCTTGAGATTCTCTCCCTCTCCTCTCTCTTTGGCTCTTCCCCAACTCATGCATGTGTGCACACATGTGCTCTCTCTCTCTCTCTTTCTCTCAAATAAATAAATCTTTAAAATAATAAAAAGGCAAAATAATAACTTCACAGTGAGAAACCTTGCAGATATTTTCTTAACTGTGTTATCAAAGTTAAAATAATCAGTAATGAGACAAATTGACTGTGTACCTTCTGATATGAAACACTGAGAACATAATCTATTTTCTGTAGTATTCTTGGCAGAAATGCATAATTGATTCTAATCATGAGGAAACATCACTCAAACCAAAATGGAAAACAATATACAATATAAATGATCTGTACTCTTCAAAATGTCAATATCCTAAAGACAGAAAGATTTGAGGAACTCTTCCAGATCAAAAGAGACTAAAGAGATATGACAACTGGGATGGATTTTGGATGAAAAGAAAAAAACGTTTCTGCCATAAAGGAAATACAAAGATGGTATTGTATTCTTAAGAATTCCCCGATTTTGACAGTTATATCATGGTTACAGTATTGGTTCAGAATAATATGAATATATAATTCATATATATTGGATATGTATATTATATATGAATATATAATTCATACATATATATGTTCATATCTGAGAGATAGCAAATGGTAAGACATTTGTAGCAGAATGTTAACAAGTAGGGACCCTGGGTATACCAGGGCTCCTTTTACAATTTTTATAACTTTTCTCTAAGTTTGAAAATATTTCAATATAAAAGAAGGTTTTGAGAGTTCTTTCTAGATGCTTATGACCTGCAGGATCAAGCCCAAACCAGGTTCTTTCTGTATTAAGCCCTTCCTTAACTCATTGGCCTCATCTCTCATTGTTCTTCATTCCTTGGCCTCAACCCTCCAGCAAAAACAAACCACTCATGTTTCCCTAAACACATAATGCTATTTCATTTTTCCATGTTCATATACATGTTGTTTCTTCTGCCTCCACTGCTTTTCTACTTGATCTCTTGGTGAAATTACTATTTCTTCAAGATCCAGCTCAGACATTACTTCACCCATTAAACTTCAGTGACCTCAGCTCTAGCTAATCAATACCTTCTCTGTGCTACCTCTAAACCAGACACAAAGTACTATTGTTCCAGTTAACAATAATTTTAAGTAGTATTTATTGAAGACTTAATTTATGCTAAGCACAAATAGATCACAGCATCTATCTATGCTTAGCATATAGTAAGTATAGATGCTAATGGGTTCACTTTTAATGTTTGCAATGACCCTGTGAGGAAAGTTCTAGCCCAAGATCACATAGCCAGTTGGTGGCTTAGCCTGGACTTGAGTTCAAGCCTGAAAGTCTGACTATAAATCCCTTGCTTTTAACCACTATACTTCATTGCCTATAATTTTTCACCTGTCTCTCCTACTGTGACTTTCTTATGACATGAAGGTTTATATCTTGTTTTTCTCTCTATTTCCAATCCTTAATCCTATCACAATGCTTAACATATAATAAGTGCTCAATAAATGTTTTTTCTTAAGTTTTTTTGTAAACACAAATTATCTCATATATACAAAAAAGAAAAAAGATTGTGTGTGTGTGTGTATGTGTGTGTGCTTAGAGACAGAAAGAGAGAATACCTACGTTATCATTTAGAACCTAGCAAGAAGCCTATGATACTCTCAAGCTGGATAATTTGGGAAGAGTGAAGGATTTCCTAAAGATATTATGTACCAAGGCAAGTCAGTGTCTTGGAAAAACCACAAAAATAGTGCAATAAACAGAGATAACAATCGGGCAACATTTCTATTCCTAGGCTTGAAGGAGGAGGGAACTGGGAAAATACCAAAACATAGAGTAATTTGGGAGGAGAGGGCCTCTACCAGGAGCTGAGAGCTTTGCCTAAGAGACCTAGCTAACCCAAAGCTACCTTGAGTCAATCTTAGACCTCATTCTCTTCCCTCCTTTCAGTCCTCTAAGAGCTAAAAAAGATAAAGAGCCATTGATCTACAGTGGACCCTATAAGTCGGCCTTTCAGGGCTGGATTGAGAAGGGTGGAATATGGATCCACAGGGGCAAATAGAAGATAATCTAGAACAACATTGTACCTACCACCCCTCTTCAGATGGAAACAGCCAATACAGTTCAAGTGCTCAGTGTATCCCTCCCCTATGGCCTCCCTCTCTCCTGCACAGTAGACATTATTCTAAAGATGGTGTTTATTGTTCCCATGAATATCTTCAAATTTTATAGTGGCATTATACCATTTTTAGTCTTCATCTTACCTTCATTCTTCATTATGATTGTGAGATTCATCTTCGTGGACAATTTACTGCTCCTGGTTGTTTATGTTCCCTATGATAGAGTATTCTATTCTCTGAATATACCACAATATATGCATTCTCCTGCTGACAGACATTTACTTTCTTTTCCACATTGTGCTCTTACAATCAGTACAGCCATAATGATTCTCACACTTCCACATAATATGTCATTTTTAAAATAAAATTTAATAATGGATTTTTCTGACAAAAACTCTTTCTTTGTTCTGTCTACCCTTATATTGAAGAAACATGGCATAAACAATAGGCTGGGAGTCGGAAAACTGAGCTCCATCTATCTAGTTGCTAACTTTGTCTTGTGCAAGGCATGGAAAATCTTTGAGCTTTGTTTCTTCATCTGTAAAATATTATGAAGATCAGATGAATTGGTGCTATGAAATACTTTGTAAACTGCATCACATGGATGTAAAGGATTATTATTTACTGTCTGCCTCCTCTTCTATAACATGTCCTGTAAAAGCAGAAACCTTATCTCTTTTGCTCGTTTGCTTCTGTGTCCAGAATGAGGGCTGGTACAGAATAGGCACTGCATTACTATTAATCAGGGAAGGTTAACTGTTATAACAATCCCAAAACTCAGCGGCTTAAGGAAAAAACTTGTATCTCTTTTATGTCAGGGGCAGCTATAGATCATCTAGGGAAGAAGGGAAGTCCTGCCCTCTTAGTTACCACAGATTCCAGACCCATCTTTTATTTCCACCACCTCATAGATTCTTGGAATCATCTCTTGAGGATAGGCTGACATATGAACGTTCCTGTGCATGAGATTCAACAGGCCAACACTGGGAGTGGTACACTTCACTCTAGCTCATTCCACTGGCCAGAAGTCAGCCTCTGGCCACATCATATTCTAAATGATGCTAGAAAATACAGTCACTGTAGCCTTAAAATAAGAGAAAATGAGTTTGATCAGCATCTAGCCAGTCTTTGCTATGGCATTCAACAGATATCTGTAGAATAAATAAATGAATGAAATATACACATATGAATGTGTATAACATCCACTTATCTTTTTTTTTTTTAGCTTTCCAAAATACCTTAATTTGAACTTGTGTCAGCTAAAGTGACTACAACTTTATCACTGTCTGCTGTTAAGGTCCACTGAGAATCTAGTAGTTTCTCAAGAGTCTCATTTCCCAGAGATGGGTCTGGGGAGATTGGTTAGCAAATGCTCTGCTGCCCTATTACTAGATCTGTACTCTAATAACATCATGGCAGTGTCGACCTTCCTTGGGAAACAGAGCCAGAAGCACCTTTTCCCGAAATCTTACTTCCAAAAGTCTCACACGAATGGCTTATAATTTCAATCTGCTGGCCAAGAGACTAATCCTTTCCTATTACATTCTGAAGCAACAAGGGCTCCACTTCAAGATTTGCGTCATCGCCACCTCAGTCTTCCTTACAGATGAACACTCTTGGATCAAGTGAAAACTAGAGTTTCTGAGGTCAGACTTTAGGAGAACTGCAGCTTCAACTTTAATTCCTCTTGGAATACACCCCGTTGGTACCTAACCACCATGCAAGAAGTCTAACTTCCTTGAGACTTCTGTTTTGGACTCACATTTCTTTCTTTCTTTCTTTTTTCCTGGATAGTCCAGAAAAATTCAGTTTCTGGGGATTATAGATATAGATGTGAAAGGAAAAACAATACAGATTCTAGATAATAACACTGGAAAATATCTCCATGACACTGTGGAAAGCAGCAATTTCTTAAACAGGATACAAAAGCTTCATTTTTTGAAGCCCACACTTTTCCCTCTGCTCTGTTTGCCATCTTCGTTTTAAATCAAAGGTCCATATGTGAGTGTATTTGTGTCTTGATGCTATTAAGTGATATTGGTCTACTTGATTATCCCTTGGTTCTATACTGTACTGCCCTAATTAATATAACTTTATAATAAGTATTGATATCTGAAGGAGCAAGCCCTTCTAATTAGTTCTTTTTTCAAGAGATTCTCAGTATTTAGCACCAGGAGGTATGAGAAAAGTTTCCATGGGAAGGTGAAAGGAACTAATTGACACAGGGTGTCAGAATTTAAAGAGGTGAAGAAGGAGTCTTCTCCTTCTACAGGCGTGGGGGCCAGTGCAGCTTAGAACAGAGTGTCTGAGCCTAAACAGGATATGGAAGGAGTCCACGTGAGGGACAGCTTGATGCCAAGTATCAGAGCCTGACACCGTATGCACCCCACTCAGGCTAGGCACTTTTCTTTGGGGACTCCCTTCTCATCTTGCTCAAGCTCTGTCGCTCCAAGAAAGATGGCCAGGGGTAGGGTGTCAGAGGCCCACACGATGATAATGACTTCTCTGTGATGGTCCCACCTGGAATGTCATGACCAGAGCAAGGTGAGAAGGACATGCCCACAAAAGGGGTAGGCTGGCAAGGGAAGTTAACCCTTGAGTACATTGGGGAGGGTGACTGCACAGGAGAGCACCTTAGCCTAGTGGAGGATCAGGTGGGTTTCCCTCCAGAAGGGTGGGCCAATATGGGTAGTCAAAACTTAGCTGCTGTGAGGAGGAGACCCACAGGGAAAGGGGGCAGGTGTGAAGTGTCCCAGCCTGAGTTGGGTGAAGAAATCATACCAGTGAAGGAGAAGACTGATGTGGGGTGTTGGAGCTCAGTTATGATAAGAAGAAAATGCATTCACAGGAGGTCAAGAAGAACAATAAGGATTAGTTGTGTATGCTGGATCCAACAAATAAATATGTTAAGAATAATCGATGCTAGTTCACTCTCTGTCAGAGAAGGTAGTTGCAAACATGGAAAGGGGGAACACTAAAAAAAATCCCTGTGGGAGTGTATGAAATTGGAGGAATCGGTGTGTACTATGGTTTTCAACATATAGAGATGGATATATATATATATATATATATATATACATACATACATTTAATTGTAAGTATATATGTGTATGTAAATAAAGACACATTCCATTCCCTAGCTCTATCGACTGAGTGAGGTTGAGACCTTCATCATCCCAAAACCAAATACCATACCTAGGGCCAAATTCTGGCTTCTAAATATCAGTCTCTACTAACAGGAACCAAAATAATGATAATAAGAGTAATAAATTATAGCTCATTTAATAAAGTAAGAAATAATGATTCATAAATCATTTATTGCTATAAAATGATAAATGAATAAATTGTCAGTTTGGTAAGGAATAGAATCTTTACACAATTTCAAATATTTTCCCACAAATTCTTATTAAGTATAAAGGAGGGAAAGTAACTTCAGAGTTGACAAGCCCAGCCGCTGCCTCCTTAATCAAGTAATCAAAGCAAACATCATCATCAAGGGGACAAATCAAAATAGTGTTCCACCTGATAGGACTCAATGACAGTGCATGTCTCTTCTAAAGATGCATAACTTGCATCTAATCATGAAGAGACACCAGACAAACCCAAATTGAGGGACATTATACAGACAATTTAATATGATCAAATGTTAAAGTCTGGAAAATAAAACAAGAACTAAGAAACTGTTTTTGGACAAAGGAAACTAAAGAGACATGACAAAAACAACTCATGAGGGGCGCCTGGGTGGCTCAGTGGGTTGAGCCGCTGCCTTCGGCTCAGGTCATGATCTCAGGGTCCTGGGATCGAGTCCCGCATCGGGCTCTCTGCTCAGTGGGGAGCCTGCTTCCTCTTCTCTCTCTGCTGCCTCTCTGTCTACCTGTGATCTCTCTCTCTGTTAAATAAATAAATAAAATCTTTAAAAAATTAAAAAAAGAAAAAACAACTCATGATTCTGAAATGGATTCTTCTGTTCTAAAGGACGTTGTTTGAACATCTGGTAAAACTTAAATGGGGTCTGCTGATCAGATGGTAGTAATGTGTCAATGGCGATTTTCTTTTTTCTTTAATTTTCTGATTTTTATGGTAGTGTGATTACAGAGGAGAATGTCTTCATTGTAGGAAAGACACTCTAAGGAATTAGGGGGTGATGGGACATCAGATAGGCAATTTTCTCTCAAACAGTTAAAGAAAAAATAATTTTTGCACTGTACTTATAATTTCTCTAAGTTTAAGATTGTTTCAAGAAAAGTAGCCTCATCCTATGCAAAGTATTTATAAAATAATATTTTATGGGGACACCTGGGTGGCTCAGTTGGTTGAGCCTCTGCTCTTGGTTTCAGCTCGGGCCATGATCTCAGGGTCATGGGATTGATCCTCATGTCTGGCTCTGGGCTCAGAGAGGAGTCTGCTTCTCTTCCTCTTCCTCTTTCCCTCCCCCTGCTTGTTTGCTCACTCTTTCTCTTTAAAATAAATAAATCTTTAAAAAATAATATTTTACGTATGCTAGTCATTTTTTCTAATGCATTGTATAATAAACTCTGCCTACAATTTACAAGTTACTTTGCTGTAGGTATTGTGAAAATTGCCTGACCTACGTCGAGGTGGTACTTTTGACCTTGATTCAAATGCTTTAATTTTTTGCATGTACATATCTTAATTCTACTAGAATTTTTTACAATTAATATTAGCAATGTACATATTTGTGTATGTTTTATGTGTATATGTGCACAGAATAACAAAACACAATGAGATTACACAAATGCACATTTCAGCTATGAACCACATAAAGCATATCCCTGGGCTTATCTACAATATCCAGGTATTTGTTAGATAATGGATATGGTAAATTGTATCTCCAATAATAATTTTTACTGCAGAAATGCAATAGAATTAGCCTGCTTTATTGCTACCTACCATATCCTACACACTATTCTAGATTCTCAGGATACAAGAGACAACATAAACTTTGTATTCTTGAAGGTTCTGACAAGAATCAAATAAATAAATAACTGCTTTCACAAAAAATACACAACTCTATGGTACTGGTTTATAGGCAGGCATATAAATCAATGGAATAGAATTGAGAGTCCAGAAGTAAATCCATACATTTATTTTCCAAAAAATGGAAATTACACAAATATCAATCAACTGATGAATGAATTTTTTAAAATGTATTATATCCATGTAACAACAGTATTCAGTCATAAAAAGGAATGGCAGACTAATACATGCTACAACATGGGGAAATCTCAAAAACATTACATTAAATGAAAGAAACCAAACAGAAAAGACTACATATTGTATGACTCCATTTATACAAAATGTCCAAAATAGGCAAATCCATAGAAACAGAAATTGAATTAGTGGTTTCCAGGGATGAGGGCGAAGAGAATACTGAGTGACTGAGGGTTTCTTTTTGCAAGACAAAAATCAGATACTGGAGATGGTTGTTCGACTTTGTAAATATACTAAAAACCACTCAACTGTATACTTTGAAAAGGTGAATTTTATGATATAAGAATTATATCTCAATTTTTAAAAGTTACTTTGAAACAAAAAAAGGAAAAAAGACGTAAAGACTGACTCATGAAGTTACTCCTAAGAAGGATTTAAAGTTATCCTTCTTCTTTTTTAAACTTTATTTATTTGAGAGAGAGCATGAGTGGGGTTGGTGGGCGGGGGGAGAACAGAGAGAGAGAGAAGCAGACTCCCCACTGAGCAGGGAACTAGATGTGGGACTCAATCCCAGGACCCCAGGAATGTGACCTGAGGTGAAGGCAGAGCCTAAGTGACTGAGTCACCCAGACACCCCTAACGTTATCATTCTTTTTTTTTTTTTAAGATTTTATTTATTCATTTGACAGACAGAGATCACAAGTAGGCAGAGAGGCAGGCAGAGAGAGAGAGGAGGAAGCAGACTCCCTGCTGAGCAGAGAGCCCGAATGCGGGGCTTGATCCCAGAACCCTAGGATCATGACCTGAGCTGAAGACAGAGGCTTTAGCCCACTGAGCCACCCAGGGACCCCTAACATTATCATTCTAATAGCTCTTGGTCTTTAGGGCTTCTGTTTAACCCACTGAGCCACTCAGGCGCCCCTAGGGCTTCTGTTTAAAAGCCAGCTGTTAGCCTTGTTGTTGTTCCTTTGACAGTGATTCCCCCCACGCCCAGAATATTTTAAAGATTTCCCTCTTTGCCTTTCATTTTCAGTAGTTTTGCTATGATGTGCCCAGACATGATTTTCTTTGGATTTATCCTGCTTACAGTCTATTGCTTCCTGGCTCTGTGGCTTAATATCTCTTGTTGGATTTTGAAAATTCTTAGTATCTCTCATTACATATGTGTTAAAAGTAAATTCCAATTACACACATATTCAATCTCTTTTCTGTGTCTTATGTGACTCTTAGGTTCCTTTTTTACATTTTCTACCCTTTCTCTAGGTTTCTGTCTGAATATTTCAGACAACAAGTCAGCCCTGGTGTTAGGAGCCCAAAATATTATTATTTGGTGGTCTTTTCTCCTGCTCTTTAGTTATTCAAGAAAGTAATTCTCTTATCTCCTACCAAGAAGTTGTATATATCTGACAACCTCAACCCCCAGCAAAGAGTCTGCATATTTTCCCTTTATTCTAGCCAGCTCCTGGAGTCACTGCTTCCTGTGGTCTGTATTTCATATTTCTTTAGAAGGGGGAGGGGCAGAGGAAGACGAATAGAGAGATAATCCCAAGCAGACTCCTCACTGAGGGCAGAGCCCCCTTGAAGTTCAATCTCACAACCCTGAGATCATGACCTGAGCTGAAAGAGTAAGATGCTTTACAGACTGAGCTTCTTTTTTTTTTTTTTTTAAAGATTTTATTTGTTTATTTGACAGAGAGAGATCACAAGTAGGCAGAGAGGGGTGGGGGTGAAGCAGGCTCCCCGCTGAGCAGAGAACCCCATGTAGGACTCGATCCCAGGACCCTGAGATCATGACCTGAGCCGAAGGCAGAGGCTTAACCCACTGAGCCACCCAGGCGCCCCAGACTGAGCTTCTTTAATGAAGCCTGGAGTAGAAGAGAAAATAAATGCCTATGGTCATGGTGCCCTGTTTTACAGGAAGTCGTATATATAATGCTGGTCATTGTTTCTTCCTGTGTCCCTCCCCATGCCACTCATGCTCTCTCTCTCTCTCTCTTTCTCTCAAATAACTAAATAAAATCTTTTGAAAAAATAAGAATGATAACTGGCAAAATAATGCCATTGAACAGCATTCTCATAAGTTTCTGATGGTATCTGATTGTAGTGTCCTTTTCTTTTTAAGGTCTTTAAATATGATTTCCCTTCTGAGAAGAAAGCCTATATAAATAAAATTCAAAATTAAGAGTTTGTTCTATGCACAAAGATGTTCACAGTAATATATTTTACAAAAGCTAAAACTTACATCAACCTAAATATCTAATGATCTGGGACTGGATAAATAATTTAAAGATCCACATTTAACGGAAAATTGTATGACCCTTTAAAATTGTTTGTAAAGATATGTGTTAACATAGATAAATGGTATTACTACTATTAACTAAAAAGAGCAGAATAAAAAAATAATTGTATACAAACAGAAGCTCAAAACAGAAGCATAAAAAAAGCACTGAGGAAACGTACTAAAATATGGATAATAACTATCATTACATGGTGGAACAATGACAAACAGGGGTTTTTTTCTTTGCACTTCTATATTTTCCAGTATTCTTAATGAATATGTTCTTTTTTTTAGTGTCTCTGAAATTTGACTTTACTTTTTATTTATTTTTTTGTTGTTATGCTCAATTTGCCAGCATATAGTACATCATTAGTTTTGATGTAGTGTTCAACAATTCATCAGTTGCATATAACACCCAGTGCTCATCATTACACATGCCCTCCTTAATATCCATCGCCTGATTACTCCTCCCCCACCCCCTCCCCTCTGTAACCCTGGTTTGGTTTCCAGAGTCCAAAGTCTCTCATGGTTTGTCATTGAATATGTTCTTAAAATGAAGAGGGAAAGCTATTTTAAAAAGAAGAAACATTATTTCTCTTTTTTTAAAAGATTTTATTTATTTATTTGACAGACAGAGATCACAAGTAGGCAGAAAGGCAGGCAGAGAGAGAGAGAGAGAGAGAGGAGGAAGCAGGCTCCCTGCTGAGCAGAGAGCCCGATGTGTGGCTCCATCCCAGGGATCATGACCTGAGCTGAAGGCAGAGGCTTTAACCCACTGAGCCACCCAGGTGCCCCAAAACATTATTTCTTTAAATAACACAATATGCTATTTATAATAAATATGATAGCCACACTATTAGTTCAAACTTTTCTATTTCTTTTTAATTAATTACAAGTTTTGGATTTCAGTCCAGTTATAAAGATGGGGATTTTTTAACCTGAATTTCTAAAAAATAGTGTCTAAGAAAGAGTACTAAACGCAAAGCCTAGCAGACTCCTGGGATCATCTTTACTACTTTTCATGGAAAACACATGTTTCAGGTATAAGTCAGCCTCAGAATTAATTGACTCAAATTCTGTGCTAATACAACTCGAAAATGCAATGCCTCAGATAAATATCAACCAAGCACTACAAAGTTTAATTTGAAATATGTGTTCCACATTACAGTCTGGTTTCCCTCGATACTGTTCAACAAATTAAAATGTCAAGAGGCATCATCTGCTAACCCTTTGAGGCAGTACGAGATACTGAAGAGTTGCTTGAATTTATTTCTGCTGACATATTCTTCAAAGTATTGTAAGACTGTTCTAAGATTGATTATGCATACAAGTTGAACCAAAAGTGATTTTTTTTTTAAAGAAGTGGATTTGGAAATGTAGTGTACAATCAGTACCATTCTCATGTTCTGTCTTGAATGCCTGTGATAAATTTTTAAAAAGTGAATCTTTGAGTGATTAGAGATAGACAAATATCCATAAATTGTGGAATATGTGACATATGTATTAACACCAAAGTCATTTGGCAGATTCTAAACCTTATTTATCATCTGAACTGTGGAAGTAACTTGTCATTGATAGGCTAGCAGGATCTAAAAGATAGAGATTTGATTACCTGTCTAAAATTTATATACAAGGAAATAACTTATGTTATTGGCAATCCTTTTAGTAAAGACAGAGGTCCAGGAAAGAAACAAGTGGAAGTATAATTCTTCCACGTCTTTCACGCTGGGCTCAAATTACACAGAATGGTTTGTCGTACCTTCCAACTAAACGGCAGGAAAGACAACTACACTACACCAAACCAGTTTGGAAATGAAAGACAAGCATCTGTTTGTTTGATAAATTCTTCTGTTTCTTCTCTGATAGCTGAGCCAAGCTTCTTTTGAGCTCCTCTACAGCTGCCCTTCAGCACTGCTGGGTGGTACATTCACAAGGAACAAGCTTACTGATTTCTACTGCTTTCTTTCTTAGGAAGCGAAATGGTCCTTCTCCATCATGCCTTCTAGTTACTCTATTTGCATTGCTTTATGTCCCTCAAAGGAACACACACCACGTAGCATATAAATCAGGAAATGTATAGTATCCATTCATGGACCTTGATTTATGGCAGGACTCCATTTCAGCTCCATTCTGGCCATGTCTGAGAGCAGTGCGAGAGGTGAGATCTGCAGAAGCTAGCGGAGAAGGCTCGAAGGAGAGGTCAGACATGCTACCAAGGTCAGAATGCCTTTGTGAGAATGCGACTTCATCCAGCTGTGAGTACAGCTGCTGTGTGAGAATGGCCTGTGTGACAGTGTGATGATGCTTAATCAAGTGTCTCCTGATAATTCAAAGTGTCAGTGTGCAACCTGGGATTGCATAAGCTATCTACTTTGCTTTAGTCCAATCTTATCAGCATCAAAATGAATAATGTAACTGAATAATGCAATTCAGCTCTCTTTCCTTGTCTTACAGTTAAACCGTATTTCTTCCCAAATACTTGGTGCATTTAGGCAAGGTTTTTTCAAGAATAGTCTTTACAGGGGCCCCTGGGTGTCTCAGTTGGAAGAGCATGCAACTCTTGATCTTGGGGTCATGAGTTCAAGCCCCTCATTGGGGGTAGAGAGTACTAAAAAATAAACTTAAAAAAATAA
The DNA here is from genome assembly GCA_003697995.1 of Taxidea taxus jeffersonii. Classification (NCBI taxonomy): domain Eukaryota; kingdom Metazoa; phylum Chordata; class Mammalia; order Carnivora; family Mustelidae; genus Taxidea; species Taxidea taxus. Next base: position 105 of record ML111192.1, on the reverse strand, counting down.
TAGTCTTTATAACAAGAATATTAGTAATGAATCTCTAAGGATTCCTAAGTAATTTTATATTTTTATCATTGTTTTCTCCATGTATTCTGGTATTTTTTACAATGA
>ML111191.1:57480-86538 GCA_003697995.1 Taxidea taxus jeffersonii | reverse complement strand
CAGCCACATGAATGAATCACCCAGGAAGCAGTACCTTCAGTAAGTCCCAATCAAGTCTTCAGATGACAGTAGTCCCAACCTGTATCTTGACTGCAACCTCCTGAGAGACCTTGAGACAAACCACCGAGACAGGCTACTCCTGAATTTCTGACTCAGAAACTATGAGATATAAATGTTCCCAGCTATTAGTTCTACTGAAGCATAACAAATTATCCTGCAATAAATAACAAACACAAATACTTTAAATTACATGCTCTAAGATACTGAATTTTTCTTATACTTCTACTTATTATTAGAACAAAGATTTTCTACTGCCAACTCATGAAAGTATATTTTCTGCCTTTTAAGAGATCTGCTTATTTGCAGCATAGGTAGTCCATGCTAGGATCAACAGTACCAAAATGATTTATACTGATGTTCTGCTGGTGGACAATGTCAGACCTGCTGCTTAGCTCCTATGTTCTACCTATCCTCTAACAGATATTCACTACATGCCTATTATATCAAGAACACTTACTTTCAGAATTTAAATCTAGCTGATTTAAGTGAAGTTTTAGGCAAAGGAAAGGAGAAATCTGCTGAACTTCCAGAAGAGTTTCAACTAAAAACTTGGATCTATGCCCCGTGACATATTTGCTGGGAGCCAAAAATAACTCACTTAAAAAAAAACAAAAAACAAACAGAAGTGTAACTGACATATTAGTACTGAGTGTACAACATAATGATTTGATATTTGTATATAGTGCTAAAAGATCATGAAAGTCACATCCATCTAGTTAACATCCATCACCATAAACAGGAATTTTTTTCTTGTGATGAGAACTTTTAAGATCTATTGTAGCAACCTTCAAATATATGATATGGTATTGTTAACTAGAGACACCACAGTGTACGTTAATTCCCATGACTTATTTACTTTGTAAGAGGAAGTTTGTACCTTTTGCCCCTCTTCACCCATTTTGCCTGCCTCCCACTCCCACCTCTGGCAACCACCTATCTGGTCTCTCTATCTATGAGCTTTTACTGATTCACATATGAGGTCATAACAGTATCTGTCTTTCTCTGTCTGGCTTATTTCAGTTGGTGTAATATCCTCAAGGTCCATCCATATTGTTGCAAATGGCAGGGTTTCATTCTTTTTTCATGGCTGAATAATACTCCATTGTACGTGTGTACACACACACACACACACACACACTCTCTCTCTCTCTCTCTCTCTGCAACTTTTTCCTTCCCTAGGAAAATCCTTCTTCTTGTCTTTCTTTCTTTGCTTAAAAGATTCTCTCACAGTTCTGGAGATTAAAGGCCCAGGATCAAGGTGTCAATAGGGCCACATATCCCCCCAAAGGCTCTAGAAGAGAATCCTTTCACACTTCTCGCTTCTGGTGAATGTCAGGAAACCTCTGCATTCCCTGGCTTTATGCCACATCTTCTTTATTCATTCACCAATCAATTGACATTTAGGTTGTTTCCATACCTTGGCCATTATAAATAATGCTACAAAGAATAGAGGGATGTAGTTATCTTTTCAAGTTAGTATTTTTGTTTTCTTCAGATAAACACCCAGAAGTGGAACAGCCAGATCATATGGTAGTTCTACTTTTAATTTTTTGAGGAACCTCCATTCTGTCTTCCATAGTGGCTGCACCAGTTTACATTCTCCCCAAGAGTGCACAGGGTTTTTTTTTTTTCTTTTCATATCCCCACCAACACTCATCATTTCTTTTCTTTTTGATAAAAGCCGTTCTAACAGATGTGAGTTAATATCTTATTGTAGTTTTGATTTGCATGTCTCTGATGATTAATGACATTGACCATCTTTTCATGTACCTGCTGTCTTGTTGTATGCTGTCTTTAGAAAAATGTCTGCTCATATGCTCTGCCCATTTTCTAATTGGATTGGTTTTTTGCTATTACATTGTATGATTCTTAATATATTTTGGATATTAACCCTTTATCACATATATAATTTGCAACTACTTTCTCTCAATTAGCAAGCTGCCTATAAATAACTAACTGTCCAACTATCTTTCCTAGAAATAGAAAAGTAAGTTGAGAAACAAATATAATTTAATGCAACTATTTGAAAGGCAAAGTCTTGGTTACTCTTCCAAGCCCACTGGAAAATTTGTTTTATATTCTCTCACATTTGCCTTTATAAAAATGCCTGCAAAATGCCCTAAAAATGTTTCTTAAAATTCCTCATAACACAAACTTCTAAAATTACATCATTTCCTTTCAGTAAAATAATTACTTAGTCATACAAAATTTTGATTATCAAACTTGAGTTATAAATTCAATAATACAAACTTTATGACAAAATGAGTTTAGGACAAACTATAACAAGTATTGCTAGAGATCTGTTTTGTATATGATGGAACCAATTACATTTTAACTTAGTTTAAAGATTTTATTTACTTGAGAGAAAGCAAGAGCAAGAGAGATCACAGAGGGAGAGGAAGAAGTTGACTCACCGCTGAGCAGAGAGGCCAACACAGGGCTTGAGCCAACACAGGGCTTGATCCCAAGACCCCAAGATCATGACCTGAGGTGAAGGCAGACGCCTAACTGACTGAGCCACTCAGAGGCTCCTTAACTTAGTTTACTAACATTATCTCATCTTTCTATTTTTAGCTGCAAAGTAAACATTCCAAGAGATTAATAAAGTATCTACTTTGAATAACAATCTAAGCTTACACTTAAATTATTTTTCATACTTACATATTCTTTTTAATTTTTCTCTAGATTTTTCATATCTTCTAGGCACAAGCACTAAAGGTTGCTTGTACATAGTGGCAACTGCAAAATATTCTACTAAATGTAACTAGCAGATACACAATAACTAAGGACTAAGGTGATATTATTCCTATATATTGCTATAAACAAGAAGACTCTAATAAAGTCAACTGTAGCAAATCAAATATTGTACTATCAGCCACTAGACTTCGAAGTTACAGGCTGATACACAAGAAAACTTTTGGGATATGACTACTAGATTCTGTAAATGAACAACTGTAGAAATGACAATAGATAATTCAGAGAGAAATTTTAAAAGTACAACTGTTAAACTTCTGAGATCAAAGAGGTTTATTATCCCTAGTAACACAAAGAGGTAATCTGATAAAAGGCTAGTAAGCTTACTTAAATACTAATTTTCGTGACTTTTCTGTCAATTACTTTAAAAGCTTTAATAAGCTCAGCACAGATACAGTGAAAATTCCACTAAAAAACATAAAATATATGTAATCGGAAACAGACCTTTAGATAATCCAGAATTTTTATATTTAAGTAGATAAAAAACTGTATTTCCAACTTGTTATGGAAAAGCCTCTATCTCATCAAAAATCATTTTTAAAATTGTTTAAAAATTGTTTTAAGAAGTTTTATGAAAATGAGCATCTAAGTGGCTCAGTCAGTTAAGGGTCTGCCTTGGGCTCAGATCTTGATCTCAGGGTCCTGGGATGAACTTCATGTCCAGCTCCCTGCTAAGCAGGGAATCTGCTTCTCCATCTCCTGCTGCCCTGCCCCCCCGACTTCTGCACACTCTCTCTCATGCTCTCTCATTCTCTCATGTGAGTGCTCTCTTGCTCTCAAATAAATAAAGCTTTAAAATAAATAACTGCTACAAAATGCTATTTTTAAGTGAATATCCATAGAGAGAAATCTGTGAAGAAAGAATTAAATAGGCATATAGCCAACACAGTAGAACAATAAAGACTTTTTATGGTTTATTGCAAATAAAATTGGCAAAGGGGAAAAAAAAGATTAAAGTCAAAGACAAATTGAGATGGAAGAATTAAATACCAATCCATTAAAAAATAGGATGAAGACTATTCCTCAAATTTACCTCTCATTTAGATAGGAAGATCTGATTCAGATGTGACCTAAGAAGGGCCCTGCTCAACCCACCCTCCTCTGGGATGCCAAGTTAAATCAGTTCCAAATAAAGAAACAGCTTAGAATTATTTCCATGTCAATAAGCCAAGAAAAGAAAAAAAAAAGTACAGGAAAAAAGAAAAATAGAAAATTTAATGTTGTGCATATCAAATGTAGCAAATTTCACTTGATAAAAATTCATAAAATGTGTCCAAAACAAATTAATATACCTGTGATATTTAGACATTTGGATATGTGTTAACTACAAAAAAAAGAAAAAAAAGAGCTTATATGAGTGGGTTTGGAGAAAAGAAGAAACAAGCATGGCAAAATGTTGATGCAAGATGTTGTATAAATGTGGTTTCCTTGTACTCCACAGAAATTTGTTCGGAAATTTTCATAATAAAATCTTTTCAAGTATTTTCCTTTTCTCTGCAATCATTTGTTGAAGAACTATTTTCTAAAAAGTACAAAATTCTTCATGCATTATAGTTCAGTGAATTTTTTCCTATGCCATATATCCGAATAACTACCACCTACATCAAGATATAAAACATTACCATCATTTCAGAAGGTTCTCTCTCACCCCTTGCAACTGATTAAACTTCTCTCAGACCATAGGAACCTCTTTCTGGACTTCTACCCTAGATTAGTTTTTCCTGTTTTAAACTACACAAGTGGAATCATACAGTATGAACTCTTGTGTCTGTCTACTTTTGCTCAACACAATGTTTCTGGGATTCATTCATGTTGTTATAAATATTCTTATACATATTTTTTACCTTTCTTGGGTAGTATGACCTGGAATTACTGGGTCACAGTACAGAGCTATGCTTAACTGTAACAGTTGTTACCAGTTTTCCAAAGTGGTCCTCACTAGCAACATATAATAGTATCAGTTGCTTTGTTTCTTTAGCAACTCTTGTTATTGTGAGTCTCTAACACTGGCCATTCTGGTAGGTGTGTGATGACATTTACTTGATGAATAATAACATAGAGCAACTTTACCTGTGTATACTACCTTTTGTATACCTTCTTTTGTAAAGAATCTGGTCACTTTTTTGCATGTTTTTAAAAACCGAGTTGTGTGCATTTTTCTTTCTGACTTGTAGTTTACATGCATTTTCTTGATGCAAGTCCTTTACCCTACTTATTTATCGCCACTATTCTAACAGTCTGTGGCTTGCCTTTTCCTTTCTTAATGATAGATTGAAAAATAGAATTTTTTTAAAGATTCTATTATTTATTCATGAGGGACAGAGAGAGCGAGCCAGAGGGAGAAGCAGGCTCCCCACTGAGCAGGGTGCCTGATGCAGGACTCGATCCCAAGACCCCAGGGTCACGACCTGAGCTGAAGGCAGATGCTTAACCATCTGAGCCACCCAGGCACCCGAAAAATAGAAATTCTTAATTGTACAGTCTAATTTATACTTTTATGTTTTATTTAAGAAATCTTTGCAAAGGTGATACAGATATTCATCTAGGTTTTCTTCTATAAGCCTCATAATTTTAGCTTTTACGTTTAGATCTATGATGAAACTCAAATGAAGTTTTGAAGATAGCATCAGGTATAAATCAAGATTCATTTCATTACCATGTGGATATCTATTTTATCTAACATAATTTATTAAAAGTAAATGCATTCTCTTCTTAATCTCATGGAGCTCTTGTCATAAACCAAGAAAGAACAGTTTATATGAAGGGCGATTTCTAGACACTCATATTCATTGATCTTTTTTTTTCTTTTTTTTTTTTTTTAAGATTTTTTAAATTTATTTGATAGACAGAGATAACAAGTAGGCAGAGAGGCAGAGAGAGAGAGGAGGAAGCAGGCTGTCCGCAGAGCGGAGAGCCTGATGCGGGGCTCGATCCCAGGACCCTGGGATCATGACCCGAGCCGAAGGCAGCGGCTTTAACCCACTGAGCCACCCAGGCGCTCCTTCATTGATCTTTTTATCTACCTTGTTCTAATACACTTTTTTTGTTGTTTTTTTAAGATTTTATTTATTTACTTGACACAGAAAGAGAGATCACAAGTAGTCAGAGAGGCAAGCAAGGGGGAGGGGAAGTAGGCTCCCCCAATGCAGGGCTTGATCCCAGGAAACCCGGAGATCATGACCCAAGCTGAAGGCAGAGGTCTAACTCACTGAGCCACCCAGGTGCTGCATTACACACGGTTTTAATGACTATAAGTTCACAATAAGTCTTGACATCTGAGACATTTACATTTTAATATAAATTATGGAGTCCATATGACAAAAAAAAAAAAATCTGGAATTTTCAGATTGTATTGAACCCATAGTTCAACATGAGGGAAACTGACATGGTAAAAATATTGAGTTTCCTATTACATAAAGATGGCATATTTCTCTATTTATTAAAGTATTTTAAAACGTCTCTAGGAGCACCTGGGTGGCTCAGTCAATTAAGCATCTGACTCCTGATTTTGGTTCTAGTTAAGATCGAAGGGTTGGGAGAGACTGAGCCCTGAGTCAGGCTCCATGTTCAGCACAGGGAGTCTGCTTGAGATTCTCTCTCCCTCTTCCCCTTCCCCCTCCACACTCTTTGTCTCTAAAATAAATATTTTAAAAGTAAAATAAGATGTCTCTGAGCATTGTTTTATCATTTTCAGCACAGAAGTTTTCCTCAATTTTTATCATATTTATTCTTAGAGATATCACATATTTTGATGTTATTTTATTTATTTATTTATTTATTTACTTACTTACTTACTTAGGAGAGAGGACAAAAGGAGAGGTAGAAGAAGACCCCCACTGAGCAAGGAGCCCGATGTCCTGGGATCATGACTTCTGCCAAAGGCAGACACTTAACCAACTGAGCCACTCAGGTGCTACATAATGCTATTCTAAAGATACTTTTCTAATTTTATTTTATACATTTTTGTTGCTAGTATAAGCCTTAAAATTCATTTTTGCATACTGGCCTTGTGTAACATATATAACAATGTAACAGTGAATAGGAAATATATTAGACATGAAACAAAGCTTTTCATTGAGTGTGCTGTTAGCTGTACATTTTCTGATACTCTTTTAAAAAAAAAGATTTGAGAAAGAGAGAGAGAGAGCACACGCATGAACAGGGAGGGTAGAGGCAGAGAGAGAGGGAGAAGCAGATTCCCCGCCAAGTAGGGAGCCTGACATGGAGCTCCATCCCAGGACCCTGAGATCATGACCTGAGCAGAAGGCAGATGTTTAACTGACTGAGCCACCCAGGTGCTGCCATTTTCTGATAATCTTGAGGAAATAAAGGATATTTTCTTCTACTGTTAAGATGATGAGGATTTTTATCATGAATGGATGTTGAACTTTGTCAAATGATTCAGAAATGATCCTATTGTTTCTCTATATTGTTCTGTTAAAGAGATGAACTACACTGATTAATTTTAAAAACATTAAACCAACCTTATATTCCTGGAACAAATTTCTGATCTCTATTATCCTTTCTATATATCACTGGATTATTTCAGTATCTATGTTCATGATAAATACTAGCTCATAATTTTCCCCTTTTTGTTTTTGATTAATGTGGTATTTAGAAAGGTCTTGCTTAACTTCCAAACATCTGGAGCTTTCTGGTTATTTTTCTGTTACTGAACTGTAATTAATTCCTCAATGATCAGAAAACATACACTACATAATGTCAATCTGAAATGTGTTAATTCTTTAAGAATTACTTTGTCAAATGTCCGAAATGCACTTAAAAAAAAAAGGTATGGTCTTCAGTTGTTAGATATGATGTCCTATCAATGTCAAATATGTCAAAGTGATTAATTGTGTCATTCAATTGTATTCCTTTACTGATATTTTTTGTAACTGTTCTATTAGTGACTTTACATGTATATTTAAAATACATCTTTCCTATTATTTATGCTAACTTCTACATTCACAAGCTGTATTATTATTCACCTAATAATATTCTTCTTATGAATTATGTCTTATGTATTATTATGTCTTATGAATTATATTATTCTTCTTATGAATTGTGTCTTCTTAAAGAACTGACCCACTTATTATAATATATTCCTCAATTTCTTATAATACATCTTGCCCTGTATCTATTTTGTACAGGATTAATATTGCCACATCAGCTTTCCTCTGGTGTTTGCAGACAATACTGAATTTTCTTTTTTACTTTCATCTTATTTGTACTTTTTGCATTTAAAGTGTTTTTTTTTAAAGATTTTATTTATTTATTTGACAGATAGAGAGATCACAAGAAGGCAGAGAGGCAGGCAGAGAGAGAGAGGGGGAAGCAGGCTCTCTGCTGAGCAGAGAGCCCGATGTGGGACTCGATCCCAGGACCCTGAGGTCATAACCTGAGCCGAAGGCAGCAGCTTAACCCACTGATCCACCCAGGCGCCCCTAAAGTGTTTTTTATAAATAGAATATAGGTGGGTCTTATTTATAAGGCCTAACAATATATGTATTGCCAATGAAGTGCACAGTCCATTTACATTTAACATAATTATCAATATAGTTGAGTTTAAGTATCATCTTTCTCATTTGTTCTTTGTTCCTTTATCCTTCCTTTTTTTTACTTTGATACTGGTCAAAAAAAATTTTTTTTTTCTAACTATTCCATTTTACTTCACCTACTAGCTTGTCTGATATACCTTTTGGTACCAATCTTTAAATGGTTCCCCTTGAAATTACAAAATGCATCCTTCCTATATGTTGAATGTTATTTCCTAGAGGATCAGGATATTTTACCTTCCCTAAAGAGTGTTTTATGTTTTCTCATCTCAGGTAATTATACTGCAAGTAAAGACAAAGTGTGGGTTGAATTAGAGTACAAAATCTCTGAGAACTGCAGAAACATAGAAAGTTGGCACCCACTCAAAGGCTCTTATCCAGGGATGCTGAAAAAATTGGGAACCAAGCTGGAGACTAAAGATGTATCTTTCAGAGGAGAAGGAAGGTACTGCCTTCCAACAAAGAAAAGAATAAAGTCCTACCTAGGCCTTTTACCCATATGGGGGGAAAAAACCTTACAGTACTGACAGAAGGACACCAATCACTGTCCTCCATTGTGGTTAGGGGATGAGTAAAAAAGAAAAAAAAAAAAACAACTTCTGGAATAAAGCTAGGAAACAGATCAAGGATTTCAAGAGATGGAAATGCAACTGCAAGAAATAAAAGACATATTAATAGTGATACTCTGCCCCCCAAAAATGCATTTTATGGGCTCATCAAATGACCGGGGTTGGGGGGAGGAGGAGTACAAATATATTTCAAAGGGGATCATGAAAAATTACCCAAACTGAAATACAAAGTAATTAAAAAAAAAAAGTGTGAGGAAGACACAAACAGAGCCTCCAAGAATTGTAGGACTTTATCAAAAACTACCAGCTATGCAATGGAATTCTCACAAGAAGAGAGAGTAAGTGGTACAGAAGAAATTAGAAGAGAAAATCTGGAGAAATTTCCAAATATGATTTAAGAGATCAAACCTTATATCTAAGAAAAGCTCAACAACCACTCACAAAAAGCCCTATAAAAAGAAAACGTGCACACCTCAATATAAATCATTTTCAACCTGCTATAAAAACCCAACAGTAAAGGAAACATTTTGAAGCAGAGGAATGAAGAATTACAACCGACTTCTCATCAGAAACCATGCAATCAAGAAAAGAATATATACAGCATCTTTAATGTAAGAAACACTGTGAACATTCTATACCTAGCAAAGTACTCTGCAAAAAAAAAAAAAAAAAAGTCTATTTTAGCCAACCCAAGAAATGTTGTAACCAATAGACTGAAACTTCAGAAAGAGTAGAAAACAGACATTTGATTCTACAAAGAAATGTGGAACTCTAAATTATCTTCACTCAATGCGAAGATAAATGTAAGATATGTTTTTCCTTATTTTTAATTATTTCAAAACAGAAGTGTGTGAAGTAGCACTCACTGATCGAACTTTCTGAGATGATGGAAATGTTCTTAGGCAGTTCAATCTGAAAGCTAAAACCTACAAGTGGTTACTAAGCACTTACAAAATGGCTAGTACACAGAGAAAATTAATTTAAACTTAATACTAACTATACTAAATTCAAATTAAATAGCCACACTGGCTAGTGACATGATGGACAAAGCAGGTCTAAAGCAATCATAGTAGCAAGGTATTATGAGCTTATGGCATGTGAAAAATAAAATATGACAATAATAGAGCAAAAAATAGTTAAGAAGAAATTGACAATACACTGCTGAGGAGCTCTAAGACTATATAAGAAGTTGTATAACATTGCCTGAATATAGAGTGGAATTAAAGATGTATAATCCAAATCATAGAGAAACCAGTATAAAATGTTTAAGGAGGCAAAATAAGTGTAAGTAGCGAGCTAATAATGAAGATAAAAATATAGAACATTCAGCAGATAGGTTAACTAAAAAACAACTACTAAAATGGTAGATTTAAATCTAATCACATTAATAATTACATTAAATATAAACAATCTAGACAACCTAATTAAAAAGCCAGACTGTTGGGGCACCTGGATGGCTCAGTGGGTTAAAGCCTCTGCCTCCGGCTCAGGTCATGATCCCAGAGTCCTGGGATAGAGCCCCGCATTGGGTTTTCTGCTCAGCGGGGAGCCTGCTTCCTCCTCTCTCTCTGCCTTCCTCTCTGCCTACTTGTGATCTCTCTGTCAAATAAATAATAAATAAAACCTTTAAAAAAGAAAAAAAAGCCAGACTGTCAGGATAGATCAAAAAAAAGTTGGTTGTAAAAAACCAAAACTACTTTAAATATAAAGGCATAGATGTAAAAGGATTTATCATGCAAACACTAACCAAAAGATAGACTGGTGATATCAAATAACATCAGATAAAACAGACTGCAGAAGAAGGGATATGATCAGAAATAAGAAGGCATATTATATAAAGGGGTCAATTTACTAAGAAAACATAATAATCCTAAATGTATATGCACATAACAAAAGTGGTTCAAAATTCATAAATCAAAAATTGTTAGAAAAGGAAAAATAGACAAATCCAGGGGCGCCTGGGTGGCTCAGTGGGTTGAGCCGCTGCCTTCGGCTCAGGTCATGATCTCAGGGTCCTGGGATCGAGTACCGCATTGGGATCTCTGCTCGGCAGAGAGCCTGCTTCCCTCTCTCTCTCTCTGCCTGCCTCTCTGCCTACTTGTGATCTCTCTCTGTCAAATAAATAAATAAAATCTTTAAAAAAAAAAAAAAGACAAATCCACAATTACACTTGGAGACTTCAGCTCTTCTTGCAATGATCAACAAAACAAATAGACAAAACTTAAGTAAGGAAACATAAAACCTAATAAGGACCATCAGTCAACTTGACCTGACAATTACAGAATACTTAATGTAAAATATATAATATGAAATATTGAACTTATAGAATACTCCACTCAAAAGCAGCAAAATGCACATTATTTTGAAATACACATGGAACATTACAAACATTTACATATTCTGGGCCATAAAACAAGCTTCAAAGAACTTAAGGAAATTATACAAAGTATGTTATCTGCCTCAAAAAAATTAAACAAAGAAATCAATTACAAAAGACTTAAGTAAAATCACCAAGTATTTGGAAATTAAACAATATACTTCCAAACAATCATGGGTCAAAGTGAAAGTCACATAGGAATTTAGAAAATACTGGGGCATCTGGATGGCTCAGTCAGTTAAGCATCTGCCTTCAGCTCAAGTCATGATTCTGGGGTCCTGGGATCCAGCCCTGTATCAGGCTCCCTGTTCCACAGGGAGCCTGCTTCTCCCTCTCCCTCTGTCTGCTGCTCCCCCTACTTGTGCTCGTTCTCTGTGTCAAATAAATAAATAAAATCATAAAAAAAAAAAGAACTTAGAAAATATCAACGTAAGAAAATTTGTGGGGATATCTAAAGCACTGTTAGAAGGAAAAGAAGGTCTCAAATCAATGGATCAATGGTCCAAGCTTATACCTTACAGAATTCTAACAGAATGGATTTAAATCCAAAAACATACAAAAATAAATAGTAAAGACCAAAAATCAATGAAACTGAAAAGTTTTTTTTAATGCAATAAAACAAAAAACTGGATCTTTAGAAAAATTAGTAAAATTGATAAACCTCGACACAAACTAATAAAGACAAGAGAGGACACATTGTCAACATAAAGAATAAATGAAAAGACATAACTGCAGTAACTACAGACACTAAAAGGATAATAAAGAAACAACTCTGTGGAGATGAATGGATGAAAGACAAACTCCTTCAAAGACAAAAACCACTAACATTCACATAGTGAGTAAAAGTGATTCATGTAGTCAAAAACCAAAAGCTTTCAAGCAGATAACCCTAATCATCTTACAACTATTAAAGTAATTGAATTAATACTTTAAAACTTTTCAAAAAGAAAACTCTGGGCCCAGATGGGTTAGCTTGCAAACTCTGTAACAAAGATTTATGAAACAAATACCACTCATCCAAAATTTTTCAGAAAATGTTAAGAAACACTTTCAAACTCTGCAAGACCAGCATGATCCTAATACAAAAAAAATCACATGAAAAAGCAACCTTCCTGAACATAAATACAAAAAAGTACTCAACAAACTGAGCAAATCAAATCCACAAATTTATGAATATGATAATACATTATGGCCATATGAGGTTTATCTCGAGAATGCAATGTTGATTTAACATCTGAAAATAAAGCAATGTAATTCAACTTATTAACAGACCAAAGATAAGCCATATGATCATCTCAATAAATACAGTAAAATTCAATGTCCACTTCATAAAAATTCCCAATATTAAGGAACAGAATGGGAACATCTTTAACTTGATAAAAGGCCTAGTATATTTAACATGGTAATATATACAAGATAATACTTAATATATAATAATAACTTGATGAAAGGCCCTATTATATTTAATCATGAAAGACTGAAACCACTAAGTCACTTCTAAAAAATTTTATGGAAAAGCGAAGAAACTAGAATAGCAAGAATGATTTTGAAAAACAGTAAGTCAGTTAGAGAAAGACAAATACCACATGATCTCACTCCTATGTGGAATTTAAGAAATAAAACAAGCAAAGGGACCAAAAAAAAGAGAGAGCAAACCAAGAAACACTCTTAAATATAGACAACAAACTGATGGCTACCAGAAGAGAGGTGGGGAGGGGATGGGTTAAATAGGCGATGGGGATTAAAGAGTGCACTTGTGATGAGCACCAGTGATGTATGTAAGTGCTGAATCACAGTACTGTATACCTGAAACTAATTATTACACCATATGTTAACTAACTGGAATTCAAATAAAAACTTCAAAACAACAACAAAAAAGTAAATACTCAAAAAAAAAAAGAGCAAAGTTCATGTACTTGCACTAGATTTCAAGACTTATTATAAAGCAACAACATAATCATGACAATGTGGTTTTGGCAAAATGATATGTGGAAAGATCAAGGGGTTAGTCCACAAATAGACTCATTTGTATATGGCCAATTGATTTTTGACTAAGTTGATTCAATAAGGAAAGAAAAGTGTTCCTAACAAATGGTGCTAGAACTGAGAAAATGAGCCTTAACTCTTCTCACACCATGTACAAAAAAATTAACCCAAAATGCATGATACACCTTGTCATAAAAGCTAAAACTATAAAGCCTGTAGAAGAAAACATAAGAGGGGAGCTGCACATTTTTTTGTTTGATTTAGTGCAATTTGTTGACCATTTCACCCTGTTTATAGATATATAGACTGTTTCCATTTTGGGGCTATTATTGATAAAGCTGCTATGCTAAGTTTGCACTGACCAAACTTAGAACACAAACACAAATCATAAAAGGAAGGCTGATGAACTGAATTTTTTTTTCAAGATTTATTTTATTTGAGAGAGAGAAAGAGAAGCCCAAGTTGTAGGGTGAGAGTAAGAGGGAGAGAGAGAATCTCCAGCAGACTCTCAGCTGAGTGTAGAGCCTGATGAGGGGTTGGATCACAAGACGATGAGATATCAACCTGAACTGAAACTCAAGAGTTGGACACTTATGGACTGTGCCACCCAGGTGCCCCTGAATTTAATCAAAATTAAAAGATTCTCTAATTTGAAAAATTAGGAAACACAAAAAGGTAAGCCTCTGACTGCACTGTGTACATACCAGTCTGGGTGGGTCAAAGGACTTACACAAAAATATATAAAGAATTCCTAAAACTAATGAGACAAACAACTTAATGTTTAAAAATGGGCAAAAGAGTTGAACAGATACTTCACAAAGGAAGACACACAAACGACCAAGAGCAAATTTTCAGTGTCATTAATCATTGGATAAATGCAAATTAAAATTACTATGTGATACTACTACACACTCACTAGAAGGGCTAAAATTAAAAAGACTGAAATAACCGAGTGTTGATGAGGGTACAGAGCAACTGGAACTGTAAAATAGGAAACAGTGTGGCAGGTTTTCATATTTAAACATTCATTTCCATACAGTGCAACAAATGCATTTCTAGGTATTTTCCCAAGAGAAACAAAAATCTGTCTTCAAACCAGGCTTCATAAATGAATGTTCATAGCAGCTTTATCAATAATAGCCCCAAAATGGAAACAGTCTATATATCTATAAACAGGGTGAAATGGTCAACAAATTGCACTAAATCAATACCATAGAATAGTACTCAAAATTAAAGTTATGAATCAGTTAAACACACAAAAGCATGTATGATTCTCAAAAAATCATGCTGAGAGAAAAAAGCTAAATGCAAAAGAGTACATATCATGTAATTGCACGTACACGAAATTCTAGAACAAATGAAACCAAATTATAGTGAGAGAGAGAGGACAATGATTTCATGGGGCTGAGGGATATAAATGTCACTTACTGTACATGGCAAAGGGAACTTTGGGAATGACAGATATTCTTTATCTTGACTGTGATAATGAAAACATTCTACTCTTTTTTTTTTTTTAAAGATTTTATTTATTTATTTGATGGAGAGAGATCACAAGTAGGCAGAGAGGTAGGCAGAGAGAGAGAGAGAAGCAGGCTCCCCGCTGAGCAGAGAGCCCGATGCGGGGCTGGATCCCAGGACCCTGGAATCATGACCTGAGCCAAAGGCAGAGGCTTTAACCCACTGAGCCACCCAGGCGCCCGAAAACATTCTACTCTTGAATGTGATGGTCGTAACAGGGATGTACATATCTGTCAAAAGATACTGAACTGTGTATTTTAAATACACACATTTTATTGTATCTAAATTATCTTCTATAAAGTTGAGTCTTTAAAATGGAGCTCTTTGGGGAAAATATTAACCAGGGAATATTGGCGATGCCCTTATATAACCACTAAAAAGTCAAAAACATCAATAAAATTCAACATCCACTGATAGTTTTTAAAAATGTCATCAGAAATAAAAGAGAACAGCGGCGCCTGGGTGGCTCAGTGGGTTAAAGCCTCTGCCTTCGGCTCAGGTCATGGTCCCAGGGTCCTGGGATGGAGCCCCACATGGGGCTCTCTGCTCAGCAGGAGCCTGCTTCCTCCTCTCGCTCTCTCTGCCTACTTGATCTCTCTGTCTGTCAAATAAATAAATAAATAAATAAATCTTAATTTAAAAAAAAAAGAAATAAAAGAACAAAAATCATTTTGGAGAGCCAAGAACAGAAAATATTTTAGTATTCTCCATTTACCAGAAAGTTTCAGAAAACATCGTATCTGATGCTAAAACATCAGAAGCATTCTCTCAAAGTCAGAAACAACACATTTTTAGCTATCACTGCTATTATTCAAAATTATATAGGAAGTATACTAGCCAAAGCAATGAGGAAAACACTTAAGTTATAAAATATGAAAAGTAAGCCTGAAAGCTGTGAATACTTTCAGATAATCATCAGCTCAAGTGATCAGATACATGATAAACAGAAAAAAATCCAAAAGTTTTCCTACAACCATAAAGAGAAAGAGAGAGAAAATGTCACTGAAAGTTTCCATCCACCAGAGGAAATCAAAAGATAGCTAGGAATACCAGGAAGGAATGCCATACATATGGGGGAGGGAAAAAAAAAACAACAACTATAAAACTCTACCTAATAATGTAAAGCAAGATATGAATAAAAGCGAAAGACATACCATATATGCATACAGAAATGAGGGGAGAGACTTAGTATCATACAGGTCAGTTTGCCCCAAATTAATCTAAAATTTCAATGTAACATCACTCAAAAAACCAGAGGATTTTTTTTAAACTTATAAGTTGAGTCAAAAGTTTATCTGGAGAAGAAATGCATAAGAAACAGTCAAGAATAATTCTGCAAAGAGGGAGAAATGGTTATCAAAATTTAAAGTATGCATAACATTCAAACCAGCAATTCCATTTGCAGGAATCCATGCTCCAGAAATAATCAGAGGAAGTTTTCCTAACAATCAACTTTTAAAATAAAGGTAGGACTACGAGGGGAAAGTGAGAGCTGCACTTTTCACCTTACACTCCTCCAATATTTTTTTAATTTTTTTAAGATTTAAAGTTTGTAATTAAAACTAATCAAGTTTAATGTTGGCTTCAAATAAAGCATTATTCGTGATAGCAAAAAGAAACTAATTAAATGTCTTTCAATAAGTTAAATAATTAGAGCTCTCATTCAAACAAATGACATCCTACTTAACCTTTATAAAGTATCAGACAGACCTATACATAACAAAGATGTGCAAGAAATATAAAAAAGAAAGAAACAAGTGATATACCAATGTGTTTGGTATTCCTCCGCGCCCCCCCCAAAATCTAACTTCACATGTACGTATATGTGCTTAAAAACGCATTTATAAAGATGCACAGTAAATGGTTAACTTTAGACACTGAATTAAGACTGGAGGATGAGAAATGTTCGCATTTTACCTAATAGTCCTTTTTCTATATTGTTCAATTTTACATCACGCTTGCATGTCTGTGGTTAATTTTCAAAACTTAAACTTACTTCATATAAAAATGACATGAATTCTAGGAGACAAAAAACTAAAAAAAAAAAAAAACAGTTAAAACGTTTGTTATCTTCATATTTATTTACATACTCTTCAAATGATCTGTAGTGTTCAGCAAAGGTGACTGCCATTTTAAGGAAATTTAACTGACCAAATAGGTCATGATAAAAATAACAATACAGTAAGCCTTTTTTTTTTAAATCGTAAACTTCACAGAACCACCAGACTCAAAGCAGCGTCCATGCATACGCAAAAAATTTTTATGCCTGGAGAGGGAAATCTCCTAAATAGATTATTCCTTCTCCTTGCAAAAAGGGTATTTACCTCCTCCCTTTTTCTTTTTTCAAGTTGGTCTGGGCGACTTTAAACTCACCATTTTGAATATGCGCAAAATGATTAACAGGCAGTAATCTGAGGGAGGCCGAAACTGAAGGCAGATCTACTGGAGTGGTCTGACCTGACATCGCTAACTGGCACCAGCACTGATGGAATGGTGCTAATATCGGGAGAACGACTGCTATGGTTTGAACTGGGTGTCCGCGTGCCCGAGGTTCGGTGACAATCGGAAAAAATGCAAATACAGCCAAGAGAGCGGCCGCAGCGGAACGTTTCTCGGGGGACGGGGGCTGCAGGCCTGTGGCGTAACACGGCTCAGCTCTATGCGGGATGACTGGAAATGGGATGAGAAGGCGGCTGTGAGGTTTTGGTGGGGGCACACTCCTACAGCCGCCAGTGTCGGGAGAAAGGCAGCGAGGTCCTTGGCCACGGCACCAAGGACAGCAGAAGAGGCAGCGGGGAACAGGGGCCGGTGGAGACCCCCAGATCAATCGATGCCATTCGCTGGGGGGTGCGGGCCCGGCGGCCACGGACTCGAGCGCGGCCTCAGGTCCGGGTTGGACCGGGCCCAGAACGCGAAGAAGGCCTCTCACAGCCATCAACCCCACCCACCATGGCCGGCGCAGCGGGCAGGGACAGGCCCTGCTCCTTCTCGAGGACAGAAATTAAGAAATAGAGGGGGTGAAGGCAGCAATTTCCTCGCCCCGACCCTCACATTCCTGACATCAGAACAAGCTAGATTAAAAAAAAAAAAAAAAATCCCCTCACCAAACCGTGCAGCGGCTCCGGAGCGAGAACAGCGCTCTATCCTCCAGCCGCCACCACCGCCTTCTTCTCCGCCTCCGACTCCTCCCCCGTCGAACGCGCAGCGACAGGCGGCAGCAGCGGCGGCGGCGGCGGCGGCGGCGGCGGAAGCAGAGGCGGCGGCGGCGGCGCGTCCCGCCCCTAGCGCCGCGGTAGAAGCGAAGGAGGAGGACTTGCAAGCCCCGCCCTCGAACAGCACCGACCAATAGACTCAAAGGACCTCTGCGGGAAAAATCTACCTATCCAATCGGAACCCGAGGAGTGGGCTCACGTCAATGGTTGGGACGTGGCAGAAAAAGGGAAATATACTTCGACTGTGTCTACTCTCCGGACCCCTTCTGGCTCAGAAGGATTCCGCCGATTGGCCGAAGAGCGGAAGGATGAAGCTACACTCCCCTCAACCGGGTCCCCGCCGGGGCCCACCTCCTTTCCCTGCAGCATTGCGACGTTCGGGGAGGGGGCGGAGCATCGTGCTGGGGCTGGAACCCGCACGGCCTTTTGTGGTTTGGGCTGGGAGAAAAGGCGGGGTCTCAGGGAAAGGGAAGGGGGTGTGGAGAACTAAGGAAAAGGCTGGCGCAGCTAGACTTTTTCAAAAATCCCAAAACAGCAACCAAAATGGAGGCATTAAAATCAATCCTAACTGGACTGGAAACCTGAGTAACAAGGTTGTCTCCTGGCATAAGGTTCAGTCCGTTGCAGTTCAGATATGAGTGGGACAAGAAAAAATAGAAGGGCACTTTCCCCCACCCTGACTCTGAGCACTATCTAGTGCCTTTTCCCCTCCCACGCTGCAGTAAGACCCTTGCATCCTCATTTCTCATTCTCTTGGCGCGAGGGATGGGGGATGTCTGTGGTTCCTCTCTAGAGCCCTGGCCTGACCAGAACCTTCCAATTTACATCTAGAGACTAATCGGCAGTCAAGCCGAGAAGTAACAGCTCCCATCACATGCAACCAAAATAAATACAGCAGCTGTAGTCCCTGGACATCTTGCTTAATTTAAACACGGGTAACAGTTTACTTAATCATGTCAGTGATGCTAAATTGTTTCTTCGTCCCACACATGTCCTTTTTTTTTCATCCTGAACATGTCTGCTTCTCTGATTACAGTCCTGCTCTCCTCCCACCTTATTCCCCAACCCCCTCAACTCTTTCCACTTACACGCCCAGTGCCCAGGATATATTTATCGCGTCCCTCCCCCAAGAATTAAGCGCCCCACTTCTTGTGCTGTCCCTGGCAACTGCAAAATCTGCTAGTGAACTGAGACTTTCCTTTTTTTTTTTTTTTTTCCTGTTGATTGGAGCAAATTATCCAAAATTTACTATGGGAATTTCAGTTACAAGAATTTGCTATAGACATTTTGTGAAATCAAATCTAAGTCAGCCCACCCTTGTAGTACATGTCTTACCAAGAAATCGTTTCTCACTCGATGTTTCTCTGCTTTACACATGTTGCTGTAGAAGCTGTGGCTCTTTTCCATCCAAGTCTCTCCCTCTTTGAAAGCTAATTCATACTTTAATCACACTTCTCTAATCTCCCTTTGGGATGTTGCATATTGATTCAATTGGATATACTGACATGTTTGTTAGGACAGGGTTTCTCAAATTCCATTCTTTTTCATACCATATCTGTGTGTGTATACTACTAACAGTATTATTTATTATTTTCTTTAAATAAATGTATTTTTCTTTCAATTTCTTTAAGAGGGAAACTTTATAAAAAGACTATGATGGGAAATCTCCATCATCTATCCTAGGTTGGAAGCAATGGTAAGAAAAGTAGACAAAACCATTTTTAACGTAATAGCTAGAAACAATTGCCTACTAACGTCTCAGCCTGAACTCTGAACCTGTTAAAAGGGGAGGTTACCAAGCATTAGATACATTAAAGATCAAGCATGCAAATAGTGTTTTTATTGTGATGTAATCAAAGGATAGAAAATTAGAGCTAAAATAGGAATCACTTTCTCACTGTGTGAGTCACTTTTTAAAATCCTGCATGCATGCCCTAAGTGAAGTCATCCAAGGCATCAGAAATGATCTCTGTTACTCTTTGGGTGTGCTCGCTTCGGCACATATACTCTTTGGGAAACACTGCTGTGGAAGCCTAAAGCATGTATTCTAGAATCAAACAGACCATATTCTTTATAATAATTCCTGAATTTGTAGCTTTGTGCCTCTGAGCAATCTATTTACCTCTCTGGCCTTGATTTCCAACTTAAATATGGGAAAAGTGATAATGTCTACTCATGAGTCTTTGAGTAGATTAAAAAACCTAATAAATAATAAAGGTAAAGCATATCATACCTACCATCTTGTAAGTACTAAATACATATTAGCTTATGTATTATTTTATTACATGTGTATAGAAATAATATGTATTATTAGCTTATACATATAATAATTATTGATTCTAGAGTTAAGAAGCACTCCCTAAGGCAATGAGTTGAAAGTATGGTGTAAAAGAATTGTTCTTAAAGAGTGATCCCCAGACCAACAGTATCAGCATTGCCTGGGAACTTCTTAAAAATGCATATTCTCAGTTAGGTCCTGAATAAGTGTGAGGCCCAGCAATCTGTAACTTAACCTTCCAGGTGATTCTGATGCATATAAAGTTTGATGACCACAGATAACATAGAAAGAGGACTGACTGGTCAAGGAGTGAGAGGGCCTGAGTTTTAATTATATAGTCTTACAGTGACATCAGCAGAATGGAGACATAAGGACCTCTGAAAATTCTTTCCTCCACTAAAGTAGTGAAAAAAACCTGGCAAAACTGTCAGAATAAACTTCTTCTGAATGCTGGATATTAACCAAAAGGCTTGCAGCAATCCAGGAAGCATTTTTTTTTTTCAAGAAAACAGCTGAATCTTTCAGTAAGAACAGCAAGCTTTTGTGATGTTTTGACTTGTTTTAACCCAATCCCTTCAGCTCCAGCTTGGCTGTTGCATTGAAAAACCGTAGCCCACAATCGTGCTGAAAACCAGCCACCTGGCAGCCACCGAATGAGGCTGAATGAGATTGGAGTGCTTTCAAAACCTAATTCTAAGAGAATAGTTTCACCTAACTGGTGGTTCCCTACAAGATCTCACTTGCAAGGCTGTCTTCATTTGATTTAAGAGTCAAACCAGTGCAAAAAGCCTTTTCTCCAGAAGCATTTGTCAAAAACAATGAATGAGAGGGAATTGATGGACTTTCCAGTCACTTTAGGCAGTGGAAATAGTTGGGACAAACAATAGAGTAACCAAAAAGCTTGAAAAGTTGGAGAATGTCTGAAGGGGCTTTGAAAAACTCCAGCATATTCACAGGAATCTAGAAACCCCCACACACCCAGGGCTATGTTAAACTGTACATAAGATCAGGAAAAAACCAAGGAGGCCAGAAGCATTTACCATTCACACACAACAAAGAATGCAGACTTTATGTAGGTAGTTCAGAAAAGCCCTGAACAAGCAAAAAGCAACTATAACAAACAACAACAAAAAACCCCAGGGAGGAAGAAGAATCTGATTTCCAGAGTTTCTACTTTATGTTTCTTTTAAATGTCTGATTTTCAACAAAACCAGAAGTTGATTCTTCAAAAAGATCAACAAAATTGACAAACCTTTAGCTAGACTGAACAAGAAAAAAAGAATACTCAAATTACTAAAACACAACTACTAGCCTACAGAAATTAAAAAAAAATTTTTTTTAATTTTAAAAAGGGAAAACTAGCTTAACAGGTAGAAAACCTTGACAAAAATGGACAAATGTCTAGAAAGATGCAAACCACAAAAACTGACTCAAGCAGAAATAGAAAATCTAACCTTAGCCTTGTCATTTATGAACTGGATGACCTTTATTTAGGTTGGTCATTTAATTGTCTTGAGCCTTATTTTCTTCAACTAAAAATCAGATATAATAAAGACTATGTCATATGTTTAAATAAAGTAATAGAGAGGTTATATTAGGTGTATATTAAGATACTCTAGCCATTGAAACAACTGAAGTCCTTATTAAGATTCAGTAGCACCTACACGAGATTACTTACTATTAAATGCCCATCCACTAGGATGGGCGGGAAGCTCTGCTTCACATTTAAGGACCTCAGCTCTATCATCTTCAATACATGGCTTTCATTTTAAGCTGTAGTCCCAACATCTACCTAATAGAATAAAGGAAACATGGAGGAAAGAATGTGAAGGATTTCTGAGGTTTTTTTATTAGCCTAGCATAGATATAGTTTAGTTATTGGTGATCATCATCTACTGGCAGGTCACCTTGAACTTATGGAGGCTTGGTTTTAGGCTCTGTTAGACTACTCTACTTTGGTTTTGTCCTTACTATTAGGATATAGACCTTACACCTAGGATGTGGTTCTGACTCTTAGGGTGTGACCATTTGGGGGGGGTCTCAATTGGAAACTTGGGATATTTACTAAGATCCCTCTTCTTGGCAGGACTTAAATTCCTATTTTTGGCTCCCAAACTGTATGTCTACTGAAACCTCTGCCCCATTCTTTATACTATCAGTCACTGTTTTCTGCTGGGTTTCTTGGAGTCTTGTTCTTTGCCTACATCATTTAAGAATCAGCCAACAACTTAAAGGGAATTTATATGAAGGTTTTGAGGTTCCTTATATGCAGTTCCTTCCTCCTGGGGATGTTCCACTATAGTTCAGCCATTTTGATAACTTTGTACTCTGACTTCTTGTCTTCACCATGTACTAAGAATTGAACTCTAGTCCTTGGTACCACAGTTTGCTGTATACACTCAGGAAAAAAGCCAGAATAATGTGAAGCTAACCTTGTGCTTAACTTCTCTCAAGAATCATAGGCTACCAAGTCCTACCTGCTTTGCTAACTCTTCAATGCCTTCAAACATTTGTTTTACATGTTTCCCCAGTTTTCCTCATTGCTTTCAGTGGGAAGGTTAGTCAGATGGAAGTTAATTCATTGTGCTTGCAACCAAAAGTTCACCAAATGGTTGTTTTAAAGTTTTAACAGGGAAATGTTTTTCCAGTCTAGACTCATAGTTCTTTATCAATAGAATTCCTTCCAAATCTTAATGAAAGTTCTGATATTTTTCTTCCATGCAGTTTTATGATTAGCCATATCCAAAGTTCTGTGCCAGGTTTAATTCTCAAGTCTGGTTTAATTCTTTGCATCTTAACCTCCATGTCTCTCTTTTAATTTAATGGTGACTACCATCAGGTTTGGGTGAGAAAGTCATACTCTTAAACTGGACTTTTTCTCCCAAAAGATTAGTCTTAATTGTCCTGTGTTGATCAAAACTTTTCCTAGTCATTTGTCTATAGGTTAGGGTCTGGGGAAAGTCCATTTTCCCAGTCATTTGCGGCCCCAAAGTTTCTGGAATTTCTCTATTTTATTTTTATTTGCATACAACCTTTTTTTCTTTTTGGCTAACCTCATCTCTTTGATCTCATACTTTGCTAAACAGTTAGTAGCAACAATATACAGCTCTAACATTCTGTTTTCAAAACTTTTCCCCTGGAGTTACTGACTGCACACACTTTATCTGCCTCCCAAATTACCACAGCAATAACTGTTTTTTTAACCAAATCCTTTGACATTGCAAAGCAAGGATCTCCGTCTTTCCAGCATCTGAAATCAGTTGCTTTACCACTCACTGACCAACCGCTAAGTCACTGCCATGTATTTACAATATTTTGTTATAAAAAATCATGTATTAATCAAGCACCCCTAGATAATGTAACAGATAAAGACTAGGTTGTTATGAAACACTGGAAGTACATTCCTTGAAGACGTAAGGTCCACCTAGTGGTGAGAGAGAGATGTGATGGGGTGAGGTCCTTACAGGGGGATTCAATGACCCATGCTGGCTGAGGAGGCGCCATCTTCAGTCATGTGTTCCAAGTTTATGCTGAGAATCCCCACCAAATAGTTAAAGAACTTTAACCAGCTCTGTCCTGGTTGAAGGCAAGAGAACAAAAGAGGAAAAAAAGTGAAACAAGACAAAACCAGAGGAGACAAACCGTAAGAGACTCTTAATTGTAGGAAACAAACTGAGGGTTGCTGGAGGGGAGGGAGGTGGAGAGATGGGATTACTGGATGATGGACACTGGGGAAGTTAAGGGTTGTAATGAACACTGGTTATTATATAAGGCCTGTACCCCTGAAACAAATAATACATTATATGTTAATTAATAGAATTTATTTATTTATTTACTTACTTACTTATTTTAAAGATTTTATTTATTTATTTGATGCAGAGAGAGAGAGAGAGAGCACAGGAAGGGGGAGGCAGGCAGAGGGCGAAGCAGGGAGCATGGGACTCAATTCCAGGACCCTGGGATCATGACCTGAGCGGAAGGCAGTTGCTTAATGACTCAGCCACCCACGTGCCCCAATTAATTGACTTTAAATTAAGAGAGACAGAGCAGGGACGCCTGGGTGGCTCAGTTGGTTAAGCAGCTGCCTTCGGCTCAGGTCATGATCCCAGGGTCCTGGGATCGAGTCCCACATCGGGCTCCTTGCTCAGCAGGGAGCCTGCTTCTCCCTCTGCCTCTGCCTGCCACTCTGTCTGCCTGTGCTCGCTCCCACTTTCTCTGACAAATAAGTAAATAAAATCTTAAAAAAAAAAAAGAGAGAGACAGAGCAAAGAACATGAAATAGGTAGTTGAAAAAAGAAAATATAAATACTTAATCAGTTACAGCCTGTGACATAATTTATTCTATGAGTTATACCTGTGGTTCTCATACTATTGAAACCTTAGGAGCAGCATCAGCATTCCCTAGGAACTAAATGGACATTTTCATATTGTATCCTAATCCTACTGAGTCAGAAACATTGGGAGTGGGGCCCAGCACTGTGATTAATGAACCCTCTGGGTGATTCTAATGCAGGGTAGGATTTGAGAACCACTGGGTTTCAGGGCATCAACATAGGACTAAGAAGTGGATGTGGTGATTGATAAAGATAGTGGTTCTCTCCTTTCCCAGAGAGACTAAACGCAGTTATATAGCAGCTGTGAAACTTTAATCGTGAAGAATGTGGGCTGTACTATAATGGACAATAAAGACTGGCTTCTTCAGCCTTCATTCCAACCTTCCAACATAGGTTGGGGTTCTGGAGCTGGGAAATACAATGATGGTTTCCTCGATTCACCGAATAGCTCTTGATGCTCTGTTTTGTTTCTGATGGCAAGGGCAGAATTTCTCTTGATGGCCCAGCTTTCCAGTGTGATTTGGGGGGGTCATTCTTAGATGCCCAAATTAGAGCCTATTTCATCAGTTCTACCAGCCACTTTGTAGAATATAATAAATCCTTTTTCTGTTTAAACTTGCAAGAGTGTATTAAGTTTTCTGAAACTGATTTTGAATGATAACAGTAGGTGACCTGTTTTTTTCTCTCTGGAAGATTTAGCACATTTTCTGTATCTTCTTTTGTTCTAAAATTTTGTAACAATTTGTTCTAAATGTGGGTCTATTTTGATTCATCTGTTTAGGCATTCAGTAAATTTTTTCTGTATAGAGAACTAAATCTTTGAGTCCCGGAAAATTTTTCTATATTATTAGATTGCTTTTTAGATCTCTTCCAACTCTTTTCTCTCAACCTTTCATCTTCTCTATTTTTCTCCAGGTTTCTTAGAGTTCTTAAACTTTATCCTTAATTCCTTCCATGGAATTAATTTTTCAGCCATCGCATTTTTAATTTCTAACTTTTCTCCCTTTTGCCATACTGCTCTTATTTTTTTGGATATAATTTCTCTTGAATTGTTCCAAAGTTTCTCCTTCTCTTCACTTTTGTGACTGACAAATAAAATCATATATATTTAAGGTATACAATGTGATGTTTTGCTACACATACACATGTAAAATGATTAGCACAGTCAAACTTATTAACATATCCATCATATCATACAGTAACCTTTTCTTTCTTTTTTTGATATATACCTTCTCGGCAATTTCAAGTATACAAAAATTATTATCAACTATAGTTACCATGCTGTACATTAGGTCTCCAGGACTTGTTCATATAAGTAGAAATTTGTACCCTATGACATTTTTTACCCCAATTCTTTCACCCTAATAACCGTTATCTTGCTCTCTGTTACTATGAATTGACTTTTTGACTTTCCACATATAAGTGAGATCATGCAATATTTGTCTTTCCGTATCTAGCTTATTTCACTTAGAATACTGTTCTCCAGGAGCATCCATGGTGTACAAATAATGGGATTTCTATATTTTTTGATGTACAATAATATTCTATTTTCAGAGGTACTCATTCACTATGTTCTCACTTTCCCCAATGGGAGAAATTGTAGATAAAGCAGATCTCTCTTGGCCCTGAGCTGTGCTGCCTTGGGAGAGGGATGTCACGGGTAAAATGAAGCTGTTCTTCAACAGACACAACATATTCTTGGATTTTTTGCTTCAATGTCTTCTCTGGACTCGTGGACTCCCACCAAAGTACTCTGATCTGTGCGTGGTTGTCAAAAATCAGCATTATGTGGGTGAATGATAATAGAAAACTGCTATTTTGCCATTTCACTGATCCTAAAGATTCTAATTAGAGGCTTATTTTATTGTTTTAAAAGTTTCTTTCCATTCTTTGAAGTAACTCTGTTTCCTTCAGTGTTATGTACAATATTTTTAAATCAGTACTATTTTCTTAACATGAGCTTTCTTCATGTATATGATAATCCTTGACTTGTGTTCTTATTTGAAAGTAATAAGTAAATTATAAGTCAAGTGAATATGAGTGGGGCCCATTGAGGGGAAGACCTCACCTTAAGGGTCACTAGCTCTTTTGCTGAAAGAATCATAAATACTAAGAAGTCAAAATTTTGCTCCAGGGCCATCCAGGGGAATGAAAACATATTTAACTTTTTCATCTTGAAGAGATACTTGACTATTTTATTTTTCTTCATTCTGTAGCTTTCACATAGAATGACACTGTGCAATATAGGAGCTATTAGTCACACACGGCTACCGAACACCTGCATTGTAGCTCCTCTGAATTGAGATGCACAGAAGAGGAAAATACACAACAGCTTGTAAAGATAGAGTTCAATAAAAAGGAAAATATCTCAAAAATTGTTAGATTTTTATCTTTATTCCATGTTGAAGTGATATTTTAGTTATGTGGGTTGATTAAAATATATCAACATTAATTTCACTGTTTATTTTAATTTTTTAAATTTATCTTTGATAATATTCAAAATTGTAACCGTGGCTCAAAGTATATTTCTACTGTCAGCACTTACATAGAGTTTTCCGTAACCTTTCTTCAGTTCTGTATCTTCTGCTCTTCATAGTACTCATACCTAGCTTTCTGAAATATCAAGTGTCTCTGAGGTTCTTTAAGTGTGCTCGTTTCCCAGCTTAGCTGTAATAACTCTTCCCAAGTATCCTTGAGTATTTAGCTTTTTTTCCTGCCTGGCTCCAGGCAGTTAATTCCTCCATTTGATCTTTGTTTTCTAAAAATTTTTGAGATTGCACATGTTCTTCCCATTATCTTTATAATTTGTGATTTACACTGTCAAGTTTCTTTAATATTACTTTCATGTAGCTTCATGAGGGGAATCTACGTGGTTTGAACATACTCTTTGACACAATACATTATTCCACTCTAGAGAACATTCTCTGGATCATATACCTGGGTATGCCCTTAGTATTGCTTGGCACAGAGCACTAAAAACAGTAGAGATTCGGTTTCTAATGAATCTCATACTTGTAAAAGAAAGAAACAATACAGTTAAACGGAAAGTGATGAATTCTATTTCCTTATGATGGAGACTATATCATTAACAATTGTAATTGACCAAAAACTGGTTAATTAAAGAAAAAAAGAAAATTATGGAAAAAAATATTGGGTAGCTATAGAGACGTGTAAAGAGGACTGCAGAAGCAAGCTTGGGAAACTGGTGGGAACAAACAGAGGCTGGGCATGCAGAGCTATAGCCTGAGGCATGCCACGTAACCAGTCAGGTGAGGACACTGCTATGACCCCACTGAGCACTGTATGACACAGCCTACGCCAGCACAGAATGGTGCTTGTGGCAATTCTGCCCTTAGAATTGGCTACTGTTTTTGCCAAATTCTTCCCTGACTGCTTTTTTTGCAACTACTAGCTCCTGAGTCAAAGTTTCTGGAGATGACACCTGATTATGAAAGCCCAAGTCATTTGCCAGTAGAGAGTAGGAAAGCAAGTATCTGGCATTTTCTGTGAGTGTAATGGGAAGCTCTGTCTTCCCTTAAGATTTGTATAGTAGGGAATTCCTCAAACAGGAAACAGGTTGAGATTGGAGGCAGCCAAAAGAAATGACACAGAATTGTATTTCCCTGATGCCCAGTGATGTGGAGCACTTTTTCATGTGTCTGTTGGCCATCTGGATGTCTTCTTTGCAGAAATGTCTGTTCATGTCCTCTCCCCATTTCTTGATTGGATTATTTGTTCTTTGGGTATTGAGTTTGCTAAGCTCTTTATAGATTTTGGATACTAGCCCTTTATCTGATATGTCATTTGCAAATATCTTCTCCCATTCTGTCAGTTGTCTTTTGGTTTTGTTGACTGTTTCCTTTGCTGTGCAAAAGCTTTTGATCTTGATGAAGTCCCAATAGTTCATTTTTTCCCTTGCTTCCCTTGCCTTTGGCGTTGTTCCTAGGAAGAAGTTGCTGCGGCTGAGGTCGAAGAGGTTGCTGCCTGTGTTCTCCTCAAGGATTTTGATGGATTCCTTTCTCATGTTGAGGTCCTTCATCCATTTTGAGTCTATTATAGCAGCAATGTCCACAATAGCCAAGTTATGGAAAGAACCTAGATGTCCATCAACAGATGAATGGATAAAGAAGATGTGGTATATATATACAATGGAATACTATGCAGCCATCAAAAGAAATGAAATCTTACCATTTGCAACAACATGGATGGAACTAGAGCGTATTATGCTTAGCGAAATAAGTCAACTGGAGAAAGACAACTATCACATGATCTCCCTGATATGAGGAAGTGGAGATGCAATGGGGGTGGGGGTTAAGGTGGTAGGAAAAGAAAAAATGAAACAAGATGGGATCGGGAGGGAGACAAACCAAAGAGACTCTTAATGTCATAAAACAAAATGAGAGGGGTGGGGGGGG
>ML111191.1:0-57080 GCA_003697995.1 Taxidea taxus jeffersonii | reverse complement strand
ATCCCAGGACGCTGGGATCATGACCTGAGCCGAAGGCAGCTGCTTAACCAACTGAGCCACCCAGGTGTCCCATGAAATTTCCTTCTTATAACATCCACCCATGAGACCTATATCTGATAACTCTAGCTACTCAGAACAAAGCAGAGTAGTTCAAGGTTTTATTTTAACTACTGGGGTCAGACCAATATTTGATCCTGGCCTTGTTTCCTAGTAATTGAGTGACCTCTTTAATTCTTGTTTTCTACATCTGAAAAATGAGGATTATAACAGCATCTACCCTAAAGAGTTATTGTAAAGTCTAAGGAGATAATTTAGTGCTTAAATCAGTAGCCAGCACATAGTGAACATTCAAAAAATGTTGGTGATGATAATGATTGATTGATTGATAACAACAGCCCTTCTGAAATTGAATATCAGCTGCCATGGAAATTTAGAATAATATTGGAGAAAAACATTTGTAATTCTGATTTTACCACTGACAGATTCTTTAACCTAAAAGAAGTCACCATGTTATTTTTTTTTACAAAATTAAATATTTTTGCATTAAGTTTTCTTAATAAGATCCCTTTCAGCTCTAAATTTCTGAAACTCTATATGCACTATGTCATCTTTCTATTACTGAACATTACCAGTTTCATCAACTATACCTCATGTATCTTGATCAACAGATTTACCATAGCATCTATCACCTTCCTCAGCAATGCTTGTCAGTGTTCAGGCAATTATTTTATTAGTAGATTTCTTTCTTCTACAAAATTCTTATCCATATTTTAAAAATTGAAAACAGCATAAGGCCATACATACAAAATATAGCACTATAAAGCATTAACTCTTTATGAAAAGAAAGTAATCTTACAGAAGCAAAATTTGACAATTGGCATTGTAATGTTCCATCTTATTTTTTAATGATTTTATGTATTCATTTTAGAGAGAGAGAAATAAGGAGTGCAGGGGAGGGGGCACAGGCAGTAAGAGCAGAGGGGGAGGGAGAGGGAGAAAGAATCTGAAACGGGCTCCACACTGAGCATAGACAATGATGCTGGACTCCATCCCACAATTGTGAGATCATGACCCAAGCCAAAACTGAGAGTGGGAGGATTAACCTACTGAGCCACCTAGGCACCCCCTTATGTTTTAAATAAAGTTCTTAGATTCCTTGATATATATACATATATATTTTATATATAGTCTATATGTTTGGCCCCACTCATCTATAAACTCCATGAAGACAAGATAAATATTGACTTTGTTCACCACTGTACCCTGGTATTTAGCAGAGTATACATGCATGTACACACACACACACACACACACACACACACACACAATGAATTGAAAACTTGCAGCATTTGGGCAACTGTAACTCTACCTCTAAGCAAAGACTGGCATTTTCCTTTTCAAGTGTTGACCTTGTTTTTGGGGAGTGGTGTTATTTAGAATTTTGAACGGTAGTTCAAAAAATATGGTGCTGTGTGTTTTGCTAAATTAATTTAATCCCACCTTTACAGCAATTACCAAACCTTTGAAAAGTCAATGTTGCATACTCTTCCTATTACCAAGAGTTTGGAAATGTTGACTTAGAACTGGGCATAAGTAGCCAGAAATTGCTCTTGTAGAATACCCCCTAATTTTGTTTTGGAGAGAAACTAAGTGTGGATGAGGACACTGAGAAAGAGAGATATTTTGGACCGCAAGGCCATCATTACGCAGATAATGCTGAGCTTTATTCAACCATACATCTCCCTTTCCTCTAGCCCAGATGGTGAAATGACTCATCGATTCCACTGGCCAGAAAAACAAGGGAGATAGAAGAGGAGCTGTTATAATCCAGATAAAAATGGATGATGTTTCAGAAGCAAGGGGAAAATATTTCTAGGCAATGATGATGGTACATTGATAGTACTTGTTAATACTTTACATTCCTTTTCAGATTCACAGCATGAGTTTCATATTGCTTCTAGGATTCCTTGGTAGTTCTGACCAGGAATTTTTTTATATTCATCACGTATGTAAGTTGCAAACATTTTTGACTTTCAAAGAACTTACTTTATTAATTTCTTTTTTTAAAGCCTTAGCCATCAACCTTCAAATGTATGACTTTATTACTTTCCTTGAAAATCATCTTTAAAATTTTATGTGGAACATATTCTAGTTGAAGATGTGGTTAGAATGAATGTGTAATTCTTTTGCTAAATAACTGGGGAAAGTGACTACTGGATAGGTAGAATAATGAAGTAAATAATTACGAGATGTGATGGATAAAAATGAGGAGAGAACGATAAAGAAGGTGTTGGTGTATGCTTGCTTTTTTTGGTTGCTATTATAGGAAATGATGCTGAGTCTGTCTGTAGGAGTTTTTAGATATATCATCACAGAAAATCTTGAATCTTGCATCCTTCTCCCAAGATCTGAAAAAAAAATAATTGATTTCTAGGAAATCAGACTCGTCTTTCACTAGAAATTCAGCTTCTAATGGAAGAGAGAGTAAAAATAACTAGGTAGGATTTGTTCTGTACCATTAATGGCATAACTGTATCTCTGAATCTGACTTCCTATTCCATTTGGTCCCAAATCCGTTAACCTAAGCCTCTTTAACTAGTTTCAATTGTATTATTCCTCAATCCTAAATCATTCCATTGCTATATATTCCTTGGGACAGTAGGTAAAAATCTTTCACTTGTGCACTCAGGAGCAGTGCTACACAGCTGAGCCTACTTTCCTGTTGTTATTTTGTGAGTATAATTTCATGTTCTATGATAGATAAGCTAAACCTTTAAAAAAAAAAGATTTATTTATTTGAGAGGGGAGGGGCAGAGGCAGAGAGAATCTCAAGCAGACTCCCTGCTGAGTATAGAGTCTGACTCAGGGCTCAGTCCCACCACCCTAAGATCACCTGAGCCGAAATCAAGAGTTGAATGCTCAACAGACTAACTGTGACCCAGGTTCTTCCAAACTAAACTTTTTCATAAAACATACAAATTTTCATGATTCTATAAACAACATAGCTGACACAGCTGTACTATAGTGGGCATCTCCTGTTTTGTCTGCCTGACATCTATTTCTCCTTCTTCTAATAATAATATCTACTTTTTATTGGGGAAGAACCACCCGTCATTGTATACAAATTTGGTGGGTTCCTCAATCAAGATGTTCATCCCAGCTCTGGTCAAGGAGTGGACACACTACTCAAGGTAAACCAGTCAGATTCTGTCTTTCCTTGGAATTTGAATCTCAAGCAACATAAGAATAAAACACAGTTAGAGCTGATTCATTAAGATAATAGTGTCTATTAAAGATTGTCTATTATTTCCCACTTTCTAGACACCCAAAGCTGCTATTCCACATCTTTACCAACACAAACTTATTCAGCTTCTCTGTAATTCTATCAGTTAAACCTTTATCCACCTAATAAATTCCTTATCTGCTTAAGTTAGAGATAATTTTTATTGCTTGTAAACAAAGAATATATGATGGACCCAATGGTAGGCAGAATAATGGGGTCCTCAAAGATGTCCATGTCCTAATCCCTAGAGCTTGTGAATATGTTATTCTACATGGCAAGGAGGAATTAAGTTGCAGATGAAATTAGGATTCAGCTGACTTTAAGATGAAGAGATTCTCCCAGGTGAAACTAATGTAACACAGTTCTTAAATGGGGATGAGGGAAGAAGAAGAGTTCAAAAGAGATGGAATGCATCTTGAGAAAGACATGACCCACTATTGTTGGCTTTAAAGATGGAAGGGGACTATGAGCCAGTGAATGTGGGTAGCCTCTAAAAAAGTCGGAAAAGGTAATAAAATGGATTTTTCCCTAGAGCCTTCAGAAAAACACAGCCCTGCTGATATCTCCATTTTAGTCCAGACCTATATTGGACTTCTGACCTTCAAAACTGCAAGATAATAAATAAGCATGGTTGTTTTTTAAAGATTATTTATTTATTTATTTGACAGACAGAGATCACAAGTAGGCAGAGAGGCAGGCAGAGAGAGAGAGAGAGGGAAACAGGCTCCCTGCCGAGCAGAGAGCCCGATGCGGGGCTTGATCCCAGGACCCTGGGATCATGACCCAAGCCAAAGGCAGAGGCTTTAACCCACTGAGCCACCCAGGCACCCCAATATGCATGGTTTTAAGGCACTAATTTTGTGGTAATTTATTACAGTAGCAGTAGGAAACTAATACAGACTGATAAAATATGTACATATAAAACCTATATATATTTCAAGGCAAATAATGCTTTCTCCATGAAGTTTTTTATTTTAAATTATTTTTTAGGTGTGAAATGTCTCAAACATTTGTATGAATTGGGAGAAATTTATCATGAATATACATGTTTACCACCCAGTTTTGCCAAATTATAAAATTTGCAATATTTGCTTGGTATTTTGGAAACAAATAATATGTAACAAAGGCCCTTGAGCCCCCCTTCCCTAATTGTATCTCTTAAACTGAATGTAACATTCCTGTGTATACTTTTCTTAATTTTATTTATATCTAAACAATAACTTTCTCATTCACATTTCTATAAACCTGTCAGTTAATCATTCAGCAACTTACTTCTTTTCACTGGAAATTGTATTTTTTACTTTTATTCATGATGAATTATATAAATCTAATTTATTTTTTTAAATTTTGATATCTGGGACACCTGTGTGGCTCAGCCAGTTAAACATCTACCTGCACCTCAGGTCTTGATCCCAGGGTCTGGAATCGAGGCCAGTGTTGGGCTTCCTGCTCAGAGGGGAATCTGCTTCTCCCTTTCCTTCTCACTCTGCGTGCTCTCTCTCTCTTTCTCTGTGTCTCTCAAATAAATAAATAAGTCTTTAAAAAAATGGTATATGATAGTATATAAGCTAAATAGCAGTAACAAACACCCTCAAAATAGAGTGGCTTGGGCACCTGGGTGGCTCAGTAGGTTAAGGGTCTGCCTTTGAACAGGAATGATCTCAGGGTCCTGGGAACGAGCACTGCATTGGGTTTCCTGCTCAGCAGGGAGTCTGCTTCTCCCTCTGTCCCTCCCCCTGCTTGTGCTCTCTCTTCTCTCAAAGAAACAAAATCTTAATAAATAAATAAGCTTACAGCTAAGTAAAAGTATAATTTTTCCTCACATAGTGATCCAGAGGTGGGTGGTACAGGCTATTCTCCCCTCTTTAACATGTGGTTTTCATCTGTGGTATGAAGACAGCTCTATTCTAGCTCTTCCCCTCTTCCCAGACAACTAAGATGGTAAGGATAAGAGTAAGGTAGTTCCGTCGGTTTTTGGTTTAACTAGGAAATGACATATACATTACATCAGCTCATATCCCATTGCCAGAACTTAACCACAAGTTCACACTCAACTGAAAAGAAGCTAGATAATGTGACCTCAAGCTCAGCAGGAAAAGGCCCAGCAATATATGGAAGATTTGTTTCTAAAAACAGGAGAAATCTCAACATTCTCCTTTCACTAAAATATACCTAGTAGAAAGGAAATCAAGGAGAAAGGGAACATGAATCCAATCAATCGACAGAACGCAGTTGCCACTGATAAAGCACTCTTCCCATCAACAGCAGAATACACATTGTTTTGAAGTGCACAAACATTACCCAGAAAATCACATCCTGGCTCATTAAACAATATGAATAATGGTAAAAGAGTGGAAGTCGCAAAATACATCCTTTAGCCATAATGGAATTAAACTAGAAATCCATAAAAGAAAAAAATGACAGGAAGATCTTTAAAAATCTGGAATTTAAAATGCACTTTTAAATTCATCAAAGAATAATTGTAAGGGGAATAAAAAAATGTTAAACTAAATGAAAATACAATGTAGCAAAATCTGTGGGATACCACTAAAACAGGACATAGAGGAAAAATTATAGTATCAAATACTTACATAAGAAACCATTTCAAATAAATAATCAAAGCCTCCTCCTCAAGAAACTAGAAAAAGAACAAAATATCTCAAAGCAAGTATGAGGAAAGAAATCATAAAATAAGACAATAACATTAAGACAAGAAATGAGTGACATTGAAAGCTCAATTGTCTATAAGATATAATGTTGTCTATAAGACAATAGAGAAAAATTGATGAAAATAAAAGCTACTTCTTTAAAAAGATTAATAAAATTGATAAATAGCTACTAAGACTCACAAAGAAAAATAGAAGACATGAATTACCAATATCAGGAACTCAAGAGAAGAGATACAGACTTTGTGGAAATTAAAAGATAATAGAGGATCACTACCAAAAAACCTCCACACACGTAAATTTAATAACTTGATAAAATAGACAAATTCCTTAAATTAAAAGATGAAATATATAATGAACAGTCCTATAACTACTAAAAAATTGAATTAGTAGTTTAAATAATCTTCCCCTCCCAAAAGCTCCATGCTAGATGGTTTTAATGGCCAAAGTTGGGATAATTAAAAACAAAACAAAACAAAAACAAAGCAGTACTGTTTATAGTTCAGAGTATAAAATAAATATCTAAGCCCATATTGAAATAATAAATGATTAAATAAAGTAGTAAGTGGGAGAGAATAGACAAATCTGTGCAGAAGAATTCCAAATAATTTCTGATGAAATTGGGAAGTTCAGGGTTCATGAGTGGAATGGATAAGAAAGAATTCTTGAGACATTTTTGGTGCAAAAGAGGTGTTTTTATTATAGTACGGAGATAGGACCCATGGGCAGAAAGAGCTTCACCTGCAGGGTGAGGGGAGGCTCATTATATATTTTCAGTTGTGGAGGGAGGAGTGGTAGAGATAGTATATAGCTTTCTAAGTAACTTCTGTATGCTGAAAGCAGGGTCTTACAGGACCATGAAGATTAGCTATTGTCAGGATAAGGTTGCCTTTAATCTTTAATGAAACAGAAACATTAAGGCATTAAGGCAGTCATGAACTCCTTGAAGAACGTCATGTTCTGCGTGTCTCAGGTATCTATCAGTGGGCAGTAAGTTGTAAGGAGATTTAATTTAAATGACTTTTTAAAAAATTTTTGTTCTCCTCATCAATTTATGTAGCTGCTCCATCCTCAATAATGGGTAGCATAACTCCCCACTCTTGAGGTGTAGCTTATGCACAGTGACTTCTTCTTAAAGAGTACTCCACAGAAAGTGGGGAATAAGGTGTAACTTTACAATGGAGAAACCTGACAAACACTAACTCAGCCTGATAATCAAGCTCAACATCAATATTCATAGATCATTTGCTGATAATATGCACCCTTGATACAATGTTATGAAAATAACACTTTACCTGTGTGGTCTTCCTCCAAAAAGCCTGTAACCCCAGTCCTATGAGTAAAATAGAAGAGAAAGAAAGAAGGAAGGCAGGTAGGAAGGCAGGAAAGGAAGGAAGGAAGGAAGGAAGGAAGGAAGGAAGGAAGGAAGTAAGGAAGGAAGAAAGAAAGAAAGAGGAAAGAAAGAAGATAGGAAAGAAAGAAAAACAGAAGACAAATAATAATAGTGGGGCATCCTATAAAATATCTGACTAGTACTCTTCAGAATTGTTGAGGACATCCAGAACAAGTAAAGTCTGAGAAACTGCACAGCTCAGAGGACCCTAAGAAAATATACAACTAAATGTTATGTTGTACCCTGGATGTGATCCTAGAATAGA
This sequence comes from Taxidea taxus jeffersonii, assembly GCA_003697995.1. Taxonomy (NCBI): domain Eukaryota; kingdom Metazoa; phylum Chordata; class Mammalia; order Carnivora; family Mustelidae; genus Taxidea; species Taxidea taxus. Next base: position 49,473 of record ML111191.1, on the reverse strand, counting down.
AAAAACATTAGGTAAAAACTAAAAGCATCTGAATAAACAATGGGCTTCAGTTAATAATAATGTATCAATGCTGGCTCACTGTCAGAAATGTACCATAATAATGTAAGATGTTAATAATAGGGAAAACTTGGTATGGGGTGTATGGAACACTCTGTGCTATCTTCTCAAGTTTTCTGTAAATCTAAAATTGTTCTAAAACATGAAGTCTATTTAAAGAAAAAGATAAAAAATAGAGGGGAAGAAGATCAAAATCACTAGAAAATGTGGAAAAGATAGAAACAGACAACTTGCAAAGAGGATATAAAAATTTCCCTTAATTATATGAAAAGCTGTTCTTCAATTCCACTCACATTTAGAGAAATGCAAATTAAAACATTTCTTATTTTGTCTTTTCAGAGCATTTTTTCTCTTCTGGAGACTATGGCCCCTTTTGTTAAAAAAAGTGTTCTTCTACCCAGCTGCATCCCTGTGGTTCTAGTCTAAACTATCATAACCACTAGAAACATAGTAAGCACTCAGTCATTGTTGGCTAACGAGCTGTTAACTGACTTGTAGCAGAATCCACACTTGAGAACATTTCTATTCATTGTTGGTTTGAAATTGAAACACGGTCCTCCTCCTAGGGCTGGGAGATTTGAAAGAGGTTAATAGTCACTAGAACAGTCATAATGGAGGCAGCAGTGCTGGCAGAAGAGTTATATAAATATCAGGACATACTCTATTAAACATATAATATGTTGGGGTGATGTATTGGATCAGTCCCAGGATATACGACATGCAACTGCATGAGGAGACACCTGCCACTGATTTCCTTTTCCTGCTCCCATGATTGATACCTATCACATTGGCCACCACAGTGAAAAGTTCAGACTGGTATTTGATTTATTGGCCAGCCATCAGGAAAATCTACTAAGGGACTTCCTCCCAACCCCCTTCCTCTCTACCTCTGTCTCTGCCCTCTCTCACACAAAATTTGTTCACCATAAACTTAAGACATACTTGGAAGAATATTTCACTGCAAAGGCTGCTTGGGCCACATTCATCTCTGTCCTAGGCCGAGAAGATGGTCATTGGTAGGTTTCACAGAACTGAGCCATCTACCTGGTGATGGGTGCTAAAGTCCAACTCGCAGCATCACACATCCTCAGTTCTTTTTTTCTTAGTGAATTATGGCTTCTCACTTTGCTTATAGATGTCTTTTTGATTTCTAATATTGTAGCTATGGTGGCTTAGTTTTAGATTCCAGCATAGAAATCTCTGAATAGATCGGCATTTGCCAGTAGGCTCAAGGAAATACCACTAATAACAGTCAATTTCTAGAAGGCCTGTGACTCTGATTAAACCTAAGCCATCCAGGAGACTGAAGGAGATATCAGAATGTGAATTTATTAACTTCAGATGAAAAATAATTGTTATAGAAAATAGAAGACCCACAGTCAGAATGAAGAACTTATTCTCCCTCTGTAGTCAAGGTACACGTGATTAAAAGGTTGCCTGGTAAACACAGGAATTTAAACAAAAGTCAGTAGGTCAGTCAAATGTTTGTTATTATCAGGGCAGATGTGTCCATGTCTCCATAGACATAGTTTTGCCATAGGGACCAATGTATTCAAAATATGATGCCTAAAACTCCCTCTCTTCAAGAACCTGTTGGGATGGATACCACCAACATTATTCCCTATAACTTTCCTTTGTATCTGCTGTGAGAGACCCCAAACTACCCTCCCAGACTCTCCTTCTCTAGGTTTCCTTGGCAGATCTGTCAGGTATATATATAAATATCACCTTTACATTATAGCTCTGAAGGCCCAGAAAATTATCTCTTTTGCAAGAGGATTTGCCCATTGAAGATAGGGTAATTACCCTCATTTTGCAGTTTTGCTCATGAGGCTATCTATTTCCTTCATTTCTGAGTTCTTGAGGGCCATTTCTATATATAGCTCTCAATACACACCACATCCAGCTTCTGACAAGCACAGCACTTTCAATTTGTTGCCATATGGAGAAAAACTTGTAAGAAACTGATGGAAAATAGCCTTAAAATTTTATCTTTATATCATGAAATGTCTTAGGTGCAAAAATGTTGAGTTGCCAAGTTAAATTAATTGCAAAAGATATGTATGTTAAGTAAAGCGGACATTTGTTCCTAGTCTAGATGGCATGTAATTCCTTTGGAACATTCCTCATATTTTTTGTGGTTTAACAGATTTTAAATATTAAAAGCATTTTTATCTTATTAAGTGTATAGTAGTGATTAGCATTAGATAAAGTTAAATTTGTTTCTAGAATGAGTGAACAATGTCCTAAAATCTTTTTGTGAAAACCATGGCCTGTATTTAAGTGAAAGACCCAAACACATTAAGAGTATAAAAGAAACTTTATTATCAACTAAAAACTATTCGAATGGTATTGTCTGCATGTTATTTTTCTTAAAGTCCCCTGTAAGAGATAATGCCAAGTCTCAATTATTTTTCAATTAGGCAAAACTTAAAATTATGAAGTGCCATCAACTCATTTGCAATTTATATTTTGATTATTAACCAAGTTAACTTCATTTCTCACATGGCTTTTATTTAGAACATCTTTCTAAAAGCTTACAATATGTTAGTTGTACAAAATTGCTTGTCTGCTGGAAGGGTGCTGGAAAGGAAGACATCCTTCTACTTTGTTTTTTGGTTCACACAGATGGAAATTCTGACTCTGCAGCCTGGAGAAAAACTATGCTTTTGGATCCACATAGTAACTGGCTCTATATTTAAGCCAGTAACTCCTGGAAAGTCACTCTGAGGGTCCCTGGGTAGGGAAGATGGAGTGATTTAATTGATATAACAAAATATTTAAAACTTTTACATGGAATTTCCATCCAGGGAGGAAGTAGGCCTGTGACCTAGATGTGTTCAACAATCACTGGGTCATGTGAAACTTGGGGAAGTCAATGGCTCAAGGAGGGCCTGGCACCTGATTGGCTGCTGAGGGTAGTGACTAAGATGTATGTCTTTTGGGGTGGCAGAAGTTGCATTGTTGAGTTTCTGGACCTGGAGTGGCCTTGGTACCAGTAGCATGTGAGCTCTTGGCACGAGTGAAAACAAAGCCCCCCAGTGTTGGTGGTAGCAGTGGGAGAACTGGTGTTAGTTTCTTTATACCATTCTTTTTTGCAAGTTTGGCTGTAGGTCTAGTTCTCCAGCCTTTAAAACAATTCTGTAGCCCACAAATAAGAAACTCCCATTCTGTTTAATCCTCAGAGTCTTTAATAAATTTCCATTTACAAGTTACTGTAGTTACAAGTAAGAACTCTGACGATAATGTACAACTATAGATATAGACCTGGAATTTCAGGGGTTCTGACATGAAAATAGTTTGTTTGAAAATGAAGTTAACATAGAAGAAAGAACGGCTGAGAAATCAAGAGTTAGATACAGGCTAAGGTTTGATGAGTGCCTGGATCCAGACCTTTTTTGAAGCTGCTATAAATAGATATGTAAGCTAATAAATACAATCTTTTTTTTTTCTTTACACATGTCATTTTGGGTTGGATTATCTATCATTGCACTTGAAGGCATTCTGATTAATGTAGGTTCTTGGTTAATATCTATGTCTGTATATTTGTGGAGTGTCAAAGAATTTGTGGGTGTTTTAAAACCACAACAGTCACATGGGTGGTAAGTGACAGAGTTGGGATTCAAACCTGGGGAGTCTGAATCTTACCTACTATGCCAAAAGGGAACTATGAATCAGACTATAGTATGTATATGTGTGCCAAAAATTATAGACATTAAAAATCATATAGAGATATACTTTTCAAGTTTTCTCTTTAACATCAGAAATCTTTAAACAAATGAATTTTTCAAAAAGTAAAAAAAATATATATATACATATATACTTAAATGCATACATATATATACATATAAGTAAAGCACATTTTTCAAAAAACTCCATGTAATGAAGGTAGGATCTGGGTTGGAGAGGTAGGAATGGAACTCTGCCCACTCAGCTATACTCCTAACCCTGAAAATCCATTCTGCCTCTCACAGGAAGCTCTAGGTCTCCTTAGCGTGCCAATTTAAAGATTTTTTTTTATTAATTTGACAGACAGAGATCACAAGTAGGCAGAGAGGCAGGCAGAGAGAGAGAGGACAAAGCAGGCTCCCTGCTGAGCAGAGAGCCCGATGTGGGGCTCTATCCCAGGACTCTGGGATCATGACCTGAGCCGAAGGCAGAGGCTTTAACCAACTGAGCCACCCAGGCGCCCCTAGTGTGCCAATTTAAAACTGTCTCTTTATACATGAAAATCCAGGGTTAGGTAAAAATGTTCAATATATAGTATTGGTAAGAAAAGCAAGTTAAAAAGCAGTAGACGCACTGTGGGCCCATCATTGTTAAAAAAGTAAGAATCCCCATTTATATATGAAAAAGAATTTAAGAAGACTCATAAAAGTAGTAATGGACTAGTAGGTTTGCAGGTGATTTTAGTTTTTTAAAATTTTTATTTCTTATTTATCTGAATTTAGTAAGATTACTTTTGTGAACAGGAAATCAAGGCTTTTTGGTTGTTAAATGTAACCTTTCTGCGAGATGACTTCTCTTATACTTCAACACTGATCTCATTATCTTAAAGTAAATCTTTGATGCTAAAGCAAATTAATTTTTCAAAGTTATGAGCAAACTGAGAGACATAGTGATGCCTGGGAAGTCATGCATTTAGCAATATTAGCAGCATGCTGACACTCAAGGGTATTCCAATCTGAACCAAAGTTAGAATTCTTGATTCTTGCCTTTTTTTCTATTGAATAGAAACCCCAAATTTGCTTCATAGTTCTTGAACTAGCCAAAGAATAGATGCCCTTTTCTGAAACATAGCTTTTGAATAGGTAACACAGCTTTTTGATGCAAATAGATAATTTATTCAAAACAGAGGCCTCATCTCCTCTCATCTCTCTCATCAATGCCCTTTGCAGTCTCACTGAGATAGATGTTCAGACAGTCATTGGATCTGTTCTGGTTCAGTGGTGGACAAAATTAGCCTATATGCAGATAGCATCCTTCCACATTTGCATGAATAAGAAAAAATCGTTATCAGGACTTTATTAGCACCACTAAAGATTTTGCCTCTCTGATTAAAAGCTGTAGGTTTTAAAACTCATTGACATAGACTGAGAGACTCAAACTCCATTCTGTTTTCCCCTTCAACATGTTACATCAGGATGTGTACATTTAAAGAAAGCTGTAATGAAAAAACTCCTGGCATGCTGGAGCTGTAAGGGATCTTGGAAGTCATGTAGACTTGCTGGTAAAGAAACAGGAGCTACAAAGGCTGTGACTTGTCAGGGTTACACAATACAAAAATGGGATTATAAGCCTCCAGCTCTTTTCACTTTGGGGCTGTTTTGTTCAATCATGCCACACTACTTATTATGAGAGCTTCCTGAAAACTTCCAAATGAGCTCGAGACCTCTGGCATTTCCATGTAATGATATTTTTCTCTTATAGGAACATAGAATTATTAGCTCGTGACCATTGTTCTTTGGCAAAGTATGCCAGGGTCAATGGGCCCTGTCTGAAAGGAAGGCTATATGTCCGCAGTGAGGGTACATGAATAATATCTGTGCATCTCCTGCAATGAAGCTGTAATTGAATATCTCATTGAGGTCACAGTTTTGCCTACTGGGTCAGGATACACCCTTTTTTTATGTGGAGGTCCCAGAGACTTGGTTTTAGAAACCAAGGAAAAAATTGTTTGTCATAGACTCCCCGATTGCCAGCTAAAAGACCTCAATCCCGGGCTCAGTACAGCCAGACAGATGAAGATTCTCACCTTCAGGCAGAGGAATGGAGGTGATGTGGCTATTGATTGGGAATTCACAGGGTTTGAAGGAAGAATGAAAAGGTCTACAGTGTCATGTTAATTCCTTCTCATTGTAATAAACAGAAATTTAACCCAAATGGGAGGTAACTCCAAGTTTGGAGTTAACAGATCCTAACCACTGTGTGATAGAATTATATGAATTCAAAACCAATTTTAGGGACACCTGGGTGGCCCAGTCAATTGAGTGGCTGATTCTTGATTTCAGCTCAGGTCATGATCTCAGGGTTCTGGGATCAAGCCCCATGTTGGGCTCTGCGCTCAGTGGGGAGTCTGAGATTCTCTCTCTCTCTTTCTCTCACATAAATAACTAAATCTTTCAAAAAAATTAAAAAAGTAAAAAGCAACTTTATTTCATATGAGTCTCTTACTGGTTCTGTGATGTTAACACAGATGAGGGCAATGAAGCCCAGAGAAATGAAGTGACAGGGTTTGATCACAGTTCTGGCTCTGCGTGAGCAACCACTCCTCAGGCCCTTAGTCTATTGTTGATGAAGCTGTAGGGATCTTACAGACATAAAAACGATCAGTTCAGAAGAACATAAAGATTAAGCCACAGAAAGTGTTCTGTTAAGGGCAAAAATCCCATCACCTAGACAGTCAAAACGCTGTCCTCACAGGGGCAGGGATGTTCTTCAGCTAAATTTACTGAGTGGCTTCTTTTCATTCTAGCTTTTGGGCACAACTTTGTAACTTTTGAAGACTATTTTATTCTCTCAGCTGGTGTAAGAAAATGAAAATGTTTATTTTTTAAAACTGTTTCCAAAAAGGGAACAAATGCTTTTCATACTGTTTTATGTGTCGTTGGGGTGTTAGATTAGAAAGCAACTGGGTTTTGACATGCCCTTATTATGGCTGATAGACTTAAAAAGCAGTACAACTGGAAATGAAGGTCTTCCACCCTACAGGGAAGTGTACTTTCAAGTTCTGCTGCAAAATCTTTTAAAGCATCTGGAGACAGGTTCACAGATTGTCAACCCACAAAGCTGTCTGGATGACCTTGCCACATTAAAGCGACGTAAAGCAGACTACTGTGTTCATAATAACCAGCAGACTGAGATGCAAGTGTACTGGTTAGAACATGTGATGGGTTTCACTTCTATTCATACTTCAAATTACTCAGAGACCCAGTTCTTTTTTTTTTTTCTTTAAGCTTTTTTTTTAAAAATATAATTTAACCTCCCCCCCCCCTCCCCAACCCCCCCCCCCCCCCCCCCTCCCCTCAGTTTGTTTTATGACATTAAGAGTCTCTTTTGGTTTGTCTCCCTCCTGATCCCATCTTGTTTCATTTTTTCTTTTCCTACCACCTTAACCCCCACCCCCGTTGCATCTCCACTTCCTCATATCAGAGAGATCATGTGATATTTGAGAGACCCAGTTCTTTTAGGTTTAGCTCAATCTCATCCAGGTTCTACAATTTCCATGGCTGATTTAGCAAAATAATTACTTATAACCTGATAAAACAAATTCCTGAGATATTATTCATTCTTTCATTTGGTATTCACAGCAAATATTTATTAAGTTACACATTGAACTGATCACTGTTTGGAAATCTTGGCCCTCTTATGGGGTGCATGGGTGGCTCAGTGGGTTAAAGCCTCTGCCTTCAGTTCAGGTCATGATCCCAGGGTCCTGGGATGGAGCCCCACATCAGGCTCTCTGCTCAGCAGGGAGCCTGCTTCCCTTCCTCTCTCTCTGCCTGCCTCTCTGCCTACTTGTGATCTCTGTCTGTCAAATAAATAAATAAATAATCTTAAAAAAAAAAAAAGGAAATCTTAGCTCTCTTTTTCTATTTGTGTCTATGTATACTTCCCTCCATCTAGATGTCTCCTCACCCTCTTTCTTTCCTATCTAACTCTTCCTTATCCTGTATACTCTTCTCTGAAAAGACTTTCTTAGCACATAAAAGTACTTTGCTGCCAATAATTTTATTTACTCCCCAATGGGACTAGGTGAGATCACTTGAGAAGAACATGTCATGTGAGAACATGTCATGTGAGAACAGAAGAACTGGTTTGTAAGGGATGCATGAGAGAAAGAATGCCTGCCAAGGAGATGGAGTGGTGGGGGGTAGCAATGTAGGAAAGAAGCCAGGAAAAAAGCCAAGGAAGGACTGTTTCCAGGTGCAGAGCTTGGTCAGCCCTGTTCACTGCTTCAGAGAAGACAAGTAAGTTAAGAAGTGAAAACCATCACTGGTCTGTATCTGCTTGTAAGCACATAGAGTAATATTGGAATGATTCATAAAAATCTAAGAACAGGGTTATCTGCAGGGGAGAGTAGGCCCTGGACTGATGAGGGATATGGGTGGAAGACTGACCTTTTTTTTTTTTTTTAAAGATTTATCTATTTATTTTAGAGAGAGAGAGAGAGAGCACAGACAGAGGGAGAAAGAATCACAAGCAGATTCCCTGCTGAGCATGGAGCCCACTATGAGGCTTGATCTCATGACCTTGAGATCACTACTTGAGCCAAAACCAAGAGTCAGACACTTAACTGACTGAGCTACCTAGGTGCCCCAGAAGACTGACTTATATTTTGCATACCTTCTAAAGTTTTTGAGTTGTGAACTATGTGAATGTAATACATATTCATTAAATTAAATTAACATTGATTAGACTAACTATAACTCTCTTATTAATGTTCATAGCAAATTAGCAAAATATACAAACTTCCAAAATTTTCATATGAAATTAAAATTGAGTTTAATGGGTCAAATGATATAAGCAACACTTACACAAAATTTGTGCAATGACTCATTTGTAAAAATTGGTGAAGTGTACCAGCAATACCAGATTTATGTATATCTAATGAGTGATCAAAGCTTTATATTCTTCATGGAGTTTGTCTAAAAATTAAGATGTTGTAAAAAGACAGCTTTCTGTTTGGGGACATGAAGCAATGAAAATACAGAATTTTTTTGCTTTCCAAGATATATTTGTCAAAATGTTTGTATTCAAAAGATCTCATCAGATAAGCTAAGGATTTTTTCTTGTTTATATGTGGTGTATTCTATGATTATGGATTCTTAGTACTGCCTATTGAAAAACTTCTTTCAGTGTGCTGGGTACATGTGGTACTTTCTGTGTATTAAAGCTTTCATCATGTTTTTATTCAATTTGTTATAGCTGATATTGCTTTCTGTATCGAGACTCCCTTGTGGGGTCTTAGGATGACACCTAACCCATCAAATCTCCTTTTGGGGCTTATCTATATCAAAACAGAAGATTGTTTTTCACTGATTTTAGTTGAGGAGACTGAAATAAATTCTAATTAAAAATTCTTTTTGATAAAAATCCAAAATTTGGAAAATTCCCTGAAGTTCAGTAAAAATCTAGTACTTCTTCTTTTTAAGAAGTATATAAAATATTCTTTTTCATACTGATTTTCTAAGGCTTCCAAAAGCATTTTCTAAGACACTAACAGTTCATTTTTAAAAAGTAAGATTTTCATCAGATGGTTAAATTTCATACTTTTACCTAAGAGAAATCCTTCAGGTGTATAAATGGATGTGTACTAGATTTCAATTCAGTAATTCCAAATGGTGATAATCCATCTTCAAATACTTTTGTAAAGCCTAGTGGGCATATATGAGTCCTTAAGAAAAAACATGTTAAAAACCCAAGATTTGAGACACTCACTATTTCAAACAAAATTATAATAACAGCATAATCTACATTTTATTAGGTATAAGAGAAAATAGACCGATCTTCAGATTTTGCTTTTCTTTTTAAGATAATGTCCCAGTCAAATATTGTTTATACTACTTATCCTGAAAATCTGTTTCCCCAATTGAGTTAGGACAGGCTGTGTTATCCTGCAGTAACAAACTAATCCTGGACTCTCTGTAACGTAACACAGCAAAGGTTTATTTCCTGTTTATAAAAATTCTAATCCAGGCAGCTTCCATCCTGTGGTTTTGCCATCTCAACTTGTGGCCTGGATTACTGTGTCAGAGGCACCTTGAACTCCACTTACAGATCATTGACAAGAATCAGCTGCACACACACAATCTAACTACAAGGAAAGTTATGAAATGCTATTTTTCTGAGGCTCAGGAACAAAGATCACCTTTGCTGCAGTTTTAAGTGTAAATCCTTTGAGAGTGCTTTTTTCTAGTACCAGATATCCTTGGAAAAGGAGAACAACCTCCATGACTGAAACCAAATTAGAGCTGTTACTCATCTCTGATTCCTTCTCTTCATGATGGAAAATGTTACAATGACCATGTATTCACATACAGTTGACCATCCAATCATGGGGTTTGTGAACATCCCTGGCTTATAACTGCCTTCAAGATGTAATGTCAACCTTTGTTTTATTTTGATTGGATATTGCAAATAGAAGGGAACAGAGAGGTAAGAATGTAGCAGTTTATAGTATTGCCAAGCAGAGAGAGTCTCTCATCATGACTTTAGTTTCCATTTTGAAAATATTACCATCAAAACTGATGCATGCCTCTGATAATAAATATGGTCTTAAAAGTTTTATTGCATTAAGCATTTGATGGAGTTGAGAGCCTACATTAACAAAAGTGAAATTATATCTAATAAAAATACTCTATAAATGTCACAGAGATAAATGAGGTATTTTCATAACTTAAAATTCTCTCTCTCTTCTGGGAGCATTTTAAATGTAAATTAAGGGGACGCCTGGGTGGCTCAGTTGGGTAAGCAGCTGCCTTCGGCTCAGGTCATGATCCCAGCGTCCTGGGATCGAGTCCCCACATCGGGCTCCTTGCTTGGCAGGGAGCCTGCTTCTCCCTCTGCCTCTGCCTGCCTCTCTGTCTGCCTGTGCTCGCTCTCTCTCTCTCTCTAACTAATAAATAAATAAAATCTAAAAAAATAAAAAATAAATGTAAATTAAGAACCAAAATTGTCCCCAAATCTTATGATTTCCAGCTACTTTGAACTCTACCAGAATGATTTTTTTTTTAAACAAAAATTTCTTTTCCGAACTTTAAAATGTAGTCTGAGGAGGTTGAAATATTTGATGTTGGTTTGCTATTTTAATGCGAAGACATCCTGGGCACAAAAGAGAATCAAAGGCTATATATCTAACCTATCTAGACTTTTCCTTGGCACACAGGGTACTTGGAACAGACCATATAGCTGTCATTTGAGGTCTGTGGGTTGACCTACTGGGTACCACGTAAGGGTTATATATGGTAGCTGGCCCGGCAGGTCTGAGCATTGGTATTATATTTATGAGTTCCAGCTTTGCTCCTAGACTCTTTATAGTCTCAAATAAGTAACCGGTGAAATCCCAAAAAGTAACTTTATTGTTGGAAGTAATGCAAAGTTTTACCTTAGTCAAAATAATAAATAAATACACAGAGAAAGAAGCAAGAAAATAAAGCTTTCAAAAAATTCCACAAAAGGGATTTCTTATCTCACATTACTATTAAAAACATTGATGACAAAAGCTAACTAAGAAAGGAGAAACATGGTAAAAAGCACATTTTGAGCTCTTAGCTCCTATTGACTGAGAAACAGGGAGACAAAAGGATAAAGATTTTTATTTAATTCCTGCAGCCTTTAGTTGTAAAGTCATAACTGTGGACAAGGGTCCCAGGAAACTTGTTGCATGAAAGAAGAAAAGAACTCAGAAAAAGTAGCTCTCTTCTGTAAGCTATTCTTCCTAGCCTCAAAACAAGGAACAGAAAACACCTATCTGCCATGTTCTCAAATATAAGCCACAGGAATCATTAAGCCCAATGATCAGAGGAGCCAAGAGAGAGGCAGCCATGTGACCAAATTGTTTTCAATCTTCCAGTGGTGAACATAGCCATTGGTCAAGATAGGATAACAGAGGATGGTAAGAGACATGAGAGCGATAAGAGAGATTGGGAGAAGTATGGAAGTGCCCTTAAATGTAAGGCTTGAAGAATGAAGTCATGGATCTTCTAGCTGGTGGTCCAAGGTTGTAACCCCTTTAAAGATCAGTATAAGATACATCAGTCATTTATTGTTTAAAAAAGGTATATATGTGCATGTATATTATAGTCATATAACTTCCAGGTAAATTGAGGTTAATAGTAAGACTGTATCTGCAGTAGACATATTAGTTATTTTCATAAACCATCCTAGATAGTTTATATATATATATATATATATATAGCCTATACCTAATTGGTGATTCAGTGTACATTTTACTATTTGCCTGTCTGTTTTCTAAAATTATGAATTAGAAAACCTTTGAGGTATTATAAAGGCCATAATACCTACCTGACACAGATGCAGCTATTTGATAATCTAGTGTCTTCATAATATTCCATAGTCAGTGATTATTCCATAATTGACGCGTATAGAGAGATAGGTTCCTCAGTGTCTTCTGAGTAGAGGCTGGGCCTGGTTTAGACATCTGCAGGGTGTTGCACCTGCAAAAAATGGCTTAACTGATGAGTAACATGATAAGTAGGTAGTCATCACTAGAGGAGTCCTTTAGGAAGGAATGCATTCGCCCATCTACTGTGTCTCTTACCCATTCAAGAATATCTACTAATCGCCTACATTGTGCAGTCATTTGCATGAGTAAGACTGACACCTTTGTCTTTCAGATGGTGATAACTTAGGAGGAAGATAAATGATCAGGGTAAGGCAAATGTGCAATTAAAGGAATGAGCGAAGTTAAGATTCAGTTTTGGAAAAACTTATGTGTGTTTTGAGAATTCAAGCAAGGATGGAGAGGTGGGAAGAGCTGTGAAATCAAAGAGCCCTCTCAAGAAAGAGCTTTGCTTACCTATGATTACTGAACTTTTCCACCCCGGCAGAATTGACCACACCTAACTCCCCCCCACCCCCCACCCCAGCTGTACCATGAACAGCTTTCAGTACAATTACCTTAAATTTTGTTGCTTAATCTTATTTTTCCCCCTTAGAATTCTGTCTTGTTCATCTTTGTATTACTATCCCCTAGTGTAGTATCTGTTCCTAATAGGGATTTAGATGATGGATAGTTTTATCTGCCACAGTGGTTGATATTGGGCTAGTGGTTATCTGCACTTTGAGAGGGCGTTGATTATGAATCAAAGCTGCTTGAATAATTAGGTTAGCGCAGCACAAATTAATTGCTACTAGGGTGCATTTTTCATCTACTTCATAGTACTTTGCTCAATGCTCTGCAAAGATATAGTTTTTGCTCAACAAATACACAATTACTTGCCATTTAGACAAGCTAAGCCAAGTGTTAGTGCTTAGCTTTACTTGATGGCTCATTGTTACTCTTTTTTTTTAGATTTTATTTATTTATTTGACAGACAGAGATCACAAGCAGGCAGAGAGAGAGGAAGGAAGCAGGTCCCCCCGCCAAGCAGAGAGCCCAATGTGGGGCTCCATCCCAATACCCGGAGATCATGACCTGAGCTGAAGGCAGAGGCCTTAACCCACTGAGCCACCCAGGCGCCCCTTATAGTTACTCTTTAAAGTAATGTAAAGAATGTGGCGGTGGGGGGAAGAGTAACAGGAAATACAATGTAGGCTTTTAGAAAAATTCTCAATCTCTTTCACCATCAAAGAAGTGTAAATTAAAAACACATTGAGATATCATTCACCTATCTATTGGCAAAGATCAGGAAACATAATAGTATTTTTAAGAACATTCACGTGAAAAACTTGCGCCAACTAGAATAGTAGTTTCTGGAAAACAATCTGACAGTGTGTATCAAAGCGACAAATATATCTACTTTTTGACTCAGGAATTCCATTTCTAAGGATATTAGGATCAATATTCTCATATGTGGGAAAGGGTGAGTTGGCAAAATTATTCAGTGCAGCACTGTTTGTGAGAGAAAAATATCAAACAACCTAAATGTGTAGTTAGTAGGTGTCTGGTTCAAGAATGGTACTTGGTACAGTGGAATACTGTGCAGTCATAAACAGAATGAAGTTTTCTTTTTTGTATTAGTGGCAGAAGAATCACTATGATATCCTAAGAAAAGACAGGAAAAGTAAAGAATAGTTTGTTATAATGGTGCTATTCTTTGTGTAAAAGAAGGGAAAAAAGATGTGTGTGTGTCTACTAGATACATATCTCTGGAAGACAACAGCAGAAACTAGAAACATTGATTTGCCCTTGAGGAGGGGAACTGGGTAGCTGAGAGGCAGGAATGGGAAGCAGAGTTTTCACTGCGTGCCCTTCCTATTTTTGAAATGTAAAACCTTATGACTATATGGCCTATAAAATTAAATAAAAATAAACACACGACAGCAGATGTGGTGGTTCCCGGTAGGGAGCAGCTGTTTCCATAGTCACCTGCTGCAGCTGTCACACTGGTGTGGTCACCAACAGTGACATCTGCTGGTGCTTCCCGACAGCTATTTTAGGTCTGTGATTTTCAAACTGCTATTTTGAAAGTGGGCCATGCAATCAAGTTAGTGAGTCCAACTAGCATTCAAGAGAAAGAGAAAATCACATAGAACAGAAAATTTCAGAGTACATAACCAGTAGTAAAGGTAAGTCCTGTTGTGTGAACTTTTTGTTTGATTTTTTTTATATGCATATGTGTTCTGACATAACCTGTCTCTCTTATTGTGCTCACAAATGTTAGAAAGCCACTATCCACAGTGGTAACCTTTCTCAGCCTATCCAGACTTCTATAGTTCCTCTTGAGCAACCAGTGTGAAATAGGGAAGTTCCCATCATGGTAGGGCCAGAATTTCAGACATGGATGTGGGGTTCCCACCTTTGCCGCCTGGTCCCTCTGCTTATGTCTCTGTTACAACTGTACAGAGCATCTAGGCTGTGTGTCTCATCACATGAAAGCATATTAATTCTTTTTAGGAGAGTACATTCCACCCCAATAGTCAACAGGACTGTTTGGAGTCTAGCTGGAGTGATGGGACCATGGACCAACCTGTGGTCCTTCGTGGATCCTGAGCTTCAGTGACCCTGTAGCACCTTGGACCCCAATGCCTTGGATTACACAGCTGCACCATCAGCAATGCCCTTCTCTCCATCCCTGCTTACTCTGTTCTAGTTTCCTACAAGATCCTGTCCAGTGCTATTTTCTCCATGGAACCGTCCTTCATTTCCTCAGCCTAAAGTGATTTTTCGTGTAGTTATTATGCTCTCTTGATGGCAACTGAATGAAACTTGGTTCAGATTGGGCATAAGCAAGGAGGAGAATTAGCTCAAATAATTAAAAGTTCAAGAATGGTTTGGATCCACAAACTAAACCCCCTGTCAGTGTTCAGTCTTTCTCTTTCTCTCTTTTTCCTTTCCCCAATTTCCTTGCTTTCCTCTATGTTGGCTTAATTTTTGAATATACACTTCTTTCATGGTGGCAAAATGTCTTCTGGAAGCTCAATGATTATGCCCAACAAGTTGAATTCCATCGGGAAGAAAAGCCTTGTTTTTCTCATGACCCTACTAAAAGTTCCAAGAATATGTCCCACTGCCTAACTTATGTGTTCAGCACTGAATCAATCATTGTAGTCATGAGGTTAGAATTCACTCATTGGCCAGTCTCAGATCACATGTTCTCTCCTGGAGACTGGCCAGCCAATTTGTGGAGAACAGCTACATGGAGTATAGAAAAGGGACTGTTCCTCAGATGTATATTGAAAGTGCTGTCACCTGAAAGAGGAAAATGACAAAATAGATGAAAACAGCAAATGTCCTTGTCAAATTGTGATCTGTACAGTGAAAATGCGAATGACTTAGTATGTTTTCTTGTGTGACTACCTTACCAATGTGACAATGAATCACTTGAGGTAAAAACGTAAGTCAAGTCAGATTAACATGTCAATTCTTACTGAGTAAGCTATCTTATTCAATGGTTTTACATATTTTGGGCCTCTCCATGATGTGTTTTCCCTCAGGACTCTATTTCCATCTCCCACAAACCAGTTCTTACAGGGCACTGATTAATTCATCAGTTTATAAAATCTATGCCAATGGTAGAAATACTGAATTCGGGGTTTTTTGTTGTTTTTTGGTTTGTTTGTTTTTTTTCTCCATCGATTTTGGCCAAATATTTTAAACACAATAGAAACTCAAAATCTATGAAAGAAGATGAATGAATACTCTGAGGAGCACATCTCACATTTCTGTTTTAGCTCATTCTTTCCTAGGAAACAAAATGTTTTTAAAGAGAAACATCTTAACACATCTGGTGTGATTTTCTAGTTATCTAGTTTAAGCCACACACACACACAAAAGTGGCATCATCTGTTTTTCTTTTATACGTTTTGAAACATGAGCCTCCGAAAGCTATTTCCTAACATATGTCAATTTAACATCTGCCAGCTCCTAACTGATAGCCAGAAACAGCCACACTGGCAGCGTCTGCAAGAGCGCCAAGGTATTTTCTATTAGAACTGTCTTCACTTCGGAGTTGTCAGTAATATTTTTACTCTGGGGTAGCCAATTTCCCTAACTTGAAGGAGGCACGTGAATAAGAAGCACAGAGCAAGAGGAATAAAGAGGATGATGTCTTTACAGTTATGTGGAAATACAGCAGAGAAAGTTTCCCCAAAAAAGTATTAGATAAGAAAGCCAATGTCATAGGTCACAGATTCTACAGCTTCTTCCAGAGGAAAAGCATGCTTCAAAATACCACATCTTAATTTCTCTTTGTTATTCAATATCAAGAGTGTTTGCAAACAGAATTTAGATGCATTAACCATATCTAAGAGTACCCAACCACATCCGAAGCCTCTTTTACATCTCTTCTCTTTTTTAATCCTTTGATGGAATTTGAAGTGCATCAGCAAGCTTCAATTTCTGTCTAGAAATTCATAACAGAATGATATTTTGACATTTATTTTGAAACAGGTGGCCTAAGTGTCAGTCATAGGAGAGATCAATATTTTTACCTGCCCTAAGATAATCTGGTACTGAATTTAGTAGTTCAACAGTTTTAAGACCTAGCAATTCAGGACCTCCCAGTGTTTAGTGTCATTTGTTCCCTTCATTCTCTCCACCCCAGTAACACTATTGCATTTCGTTTCATTGGATTTTAAAGGAGAGGCATCATTGTGGGCTCATAAAGGTCAAGGCTATCTGTAGGTCATATTATATCTGACAGATCCCTCTATGTCAGATCCACATACTAAGTGTGGAATAAATGAACCAATCCTGTCCTGAAATTATGAGATCCAACATTTGTTTTGAGTCCTCAAATTTGGGCATCTTAGATAGTCTTACATAATTTATAAAATTATAAAAATATCAAATTGACTTTGATAAAGAAAGAAGAAATGAGTTCTCAGGATTGGACTTTCATAGGAGAACTTCAGTGGTAGTTTCCTCTAGATAAATGTGGGAACTCACATGTACTCTATACCAAATACTATTTATGGTATTGGCCACTTATTAACTTCAGTGAAGATAAAATGGTTTTCAATATAAATGTAGGGGTAGTGGAAAGAGAAGGAACTTTGAGGCTAATGGTCTAGAGTTGAAATCTTGGATCCACTCCTTACAAAGTTATTTAAGCTTTATTTCCTTGTCTTCAAAACAGACATAAAAATACTACCATGGAAGCCTATTCTAACACATTGAGTACAACAATTGAAAAAAAAAAAAAAAAGCTTAGCAAAGTGTCTGTTTCTTGTGGTCCTCCACTAAGTGATAGTTACTATGATCCTTGTTAAAACTGTTCTAATATTATATAGTACAAAGAACAGACTTAGATACATATAACTGAAACCCTTTAAAGCTTTGTAGGTAAAGCCAAACTCTAACCAATGCTATGTTAGTCACCTAGCAGAGTAGTAAATGGTGCTCCTTTTCTATCATACCTTCAGCATCTCAATTTTTGCCATGGCTATGAGGAAACAGCTCTAATAAAAGTCATGCCATGAGGCCTATAAGACAGGCACACAGAGCTTTAATAGTAATGAGGTATGAGACATATTTAGTATTTCAAACCAGGTTTCCCCTGTTGAAATTATACCTTCCCAATCTATGACATATTATTCTACAGACTCAAGTGTATAATTGCATTTTGTAAATCGCAGAGACTTAGCACAAATGTCTCAGGTTAATTCTTAATGTGATGCAAAAGCAGGTTTCTAAGGGAGCCCTCTCTGCCTCCTTCCCTTTATTTCTCCTTTCTTTCTGAAGGTGTGCCAGGCACTGTGCATATAAAAAATATTTACAGTGGATAAGATAGGAGGTGAAAGGGATTCCAATATGTTTTTTTTATTTTGACCTATTCTGGAAAAGGTGAGAGCCATTCCACATAAAGTTAAGTGCTGTAAAAATACATTGACTCTCAGTTCACCAGATTCAGGCTGTGAGTTATGTCCTTAAAACTTTCTGACACATGAAAAGATTAAATAGAAATAACTCCAATTTCAACCTCACAGTCAGTTTGCTGAAGTCTTTAAAAACAATAGTTGCTATAATCTTCCTTAACAAAATAGATGGAATGCAGAATGCAAATCTTCCACACTGCATGGGTTAATGAAAGGTATTTCTTGGGAATTACTTGACAATAGAAGCTATAAACAAGAGTGAAAATTGTAGTTCGATCCAACTATTTAGTTTCATATTATTTTGGCAATAGTTTATCTCTAAAGTTATTGATTATGGTGATAAATTACTTAGAAGTTTACCTAGTTTTAGAGAAAAAAGATATCTATAATTTTCTTTTCTTTTCAGAGAGAAAGAGCATGCACACATGTGAGTGGGGGGGCACTGAGAGAAAGAGAGAATCTTTTTTTAAAAGATTTTATTTATTTATTTTAATTTTAAAATTTTTAAATAAACATATAATGTATTATTAGCCCCAGGGCTACAAGTCTGTGAATTGCCATGTTTACACACTTCATAGCACTCACCATAGCACATACCCTCCCCAATGTCCATAACCCCACCACCTTCTCCCTACCCCCCTACCCCCGGCCCCCCCTCAGTTTGTTTTGTGACATTAAGAGTCTCTTATGGTTTGTCTCCCTTCCGATCCCATCTTGTTTCATTTATTCTTTTCCTACCCCTCAAACCCTCCACGTTGCATCTCCACTTCCTCATATCAGGGAGATCATATGATAGTTGTCTTTCGCCAATTGACTTATTTCGCTAAGCATAATACCCTCTAGTTCCATCCATGTCATTGCAAATGGCAAGATTTCATTTCTTTTGATGGCTGCATAGTATTCCATTGTGTGTATGTATATATATATATACATATATATATGTATATATATATACCACTTCTACTTTATCCATTCATCTGTTGATGGACATCTAGGTTCTTTCCATAGTTTGGCTATTATGGACATTGCTGCTATAAACATTCCAGTGCACATGCCCCTTCGGATCACTATGTTTGTATCTTTAGGGTAAATACCCAGTAGTGCAATTGCTGGGTTATAGGGTAGCTCTATTTTCAACTTTTTGAGGAACCTCCATGCTGTTTTCCAGAGTGGTTGCACCAGCTTGCATTCCCACCAACAGTGTAGGAGGGTTCCCCTTTCTCCACATCCTCGCCAGCATCTGCCATTTCCTGACTTGTTCATTTTAGCCATTCTGACTGGTGTGAGGTGGTATCTCATTGTGCTTTTGATTTGTATTTCCCTGATGCCCAGTGATGTGGAGTACTTTTACATGTGTCTGTTGGCCATCTAGATGTCTTATTTGCAGAAATGTCTGTTCATGTCCTCTACCCATTTCTTGATTGGATTATTTGCTCTTTGGGTGTTGAGTTTGCTAAGCTCTTTATAGATTTTGCATACTAGCCCTTTATCTGATATGTCCTTTGCAAATATCTTCTCCCATTCTGTCAGTTGTATTTTGGATTTGTTAACTGTTTCTTTTGCTGTGCAAAAGCTTTTGATCTTGATGAAGTCCCAATAGTTCATTTTTTGCCCTTGCTTCCCTTGCCTTTGGCATTGTTCCTAGGAAGAAGTTGCTGCGGCTGAGGTCGAAGAGGTTGTTGCCTGTGTTCTCCTCAAGGATTTTGATGGATTCCTTTCTCACGTTGAGATCCTTCATCCATTTTGAGTCTATTTTCATGTGTGGTGTAAGGAAATGGTCCAGTTTCATTTTTCTGCATGCGGCTGTCCAATTTTCCCAACACCATTTGTTGAAGAGGTTGTCTTTTTTCCATTGGACATTCTTTCCTGCTTTTCAAAGATTAGTTGACCATAGAGCTGAGGGTCTATTTCTGGGCTCTCTATTCTGTTCCATTGATCTATGTGTCTGTTTTTGTGCCAGTACCATACTGTCTTGATGATGACGGCTTTGTAATAGAGCTTGAAGTCTGGAATTATGATGCCACCAACTTTGGCTTTCTTTTTCAATATTCCTTTGGCTATTCAAGGTCTTTTCTGGTTCCATATAAATTTTAGGATTACTTGTTCCATTTCTTTGAAAAAAATGGATGGGATTTTGATAGGGATTGCATTAAATATGTAGATTGCTTTAGGTAGCATAGACATTTTCACAATATTTATTCTTCCAATCCATGAGCATAGGACATTTTTCCATTTCTTTGTGTTTTCCTTAATTTCTTTCATGAGTACTTTATAGTTTTCTGAGTATAGATTCCTTGCCTCTTTGGTTAGGTTCCTAGGTATCTTATGGTTTTGGGTGCAATTGTAAATGGGATTGACTCCTTAATTTCTTTCTTCGGTCCTGTTGTTTGTGTAATGAAAGACAACTGATTTCTGTGCATTGATTTTATATCCTGACACTTTACTGAATTCCTTCCTGTACAAGTTCCAGCAGATTTGGACTGGAGTCTTTTGGATTTTCCACATATAGTATCATATCATCTACAAAGAGTGATAGATTTCTTCGTTGCCAATTTGGATGCCTTTAATTTCTTTTTGTTGTCTGATTGCTGAGGCTAGGACTTCTAGTACTATGTTGAATAGCAGTGGTGATAATGGACATCCCTGCTGTGTTCCTGACCTAGTGGAAAAGCTCTCAGTTTTTCTCCATTGAGAATATTTGCAGTGGGTTTTTCATAGATGGCTTTCAAAATATTGAGGTATGTGCCCTCTATCCTTACACTTTGAAGAATTTTGATCACGAAGGGATGCTGTACTTTGTCAAATGCTTTTTCAGCATATATTGAGAGTATCATATGGGTCTTGTTCTTTCTTTTATTAATGTATTGTATCGTATTGATTGATTGATTTGCGGGTGTTGAACCAACCTTGCAGCCCTGGAATAAATCCCACTTGGTCGTGCTGAATAATCCTTTTAACGTACTGTTGGATCCTACTGGCTAGTATTTTGGTGAGAATTTTCGCATCTGTGTTCATCAAGGATATTGGTCTATAATTCTCTTTTTTGATGGGATCCTTGTCTGGTTTGGGGATCAAGGTGATGCTGGCCTCATAAAATGAGTTTGGAAGTTTTCCTTCCATTTCTATTTTTTGGAACAGTTTCAGGAGAATAGGAATTAATTCTTCTTTAAATGTTTGGTAGAATTCCCCTGGGAAGCCATCTGGCCCTGGGCATTTGTTTGTTTGGAGATTTTTGATGATTGTTTCAATCTCCTTACTGGTTATGGGTCTGTTCAGGTTTTCTATTTCTTCCTGGTTCAGTTGTGGTAGTTTATATGTCTCTAGGAATGCATCCATTTCGTCCAGATGGTCAAATTTGCTGGCATAGAGTTGCTCATAATATGTTCTTATGATTGTTTGTATTTCTTTGGTGTTAGTTGTGATCTCTCCTCTTTAATTCATGATTTTATTTATTTGGGTACTTTCTCTTTTCTTTTGGATAAGTCTGGACAGGGGCTTATCAATCTTATTAATTCTTTCAAAGAACCAGCTCCTAGTTTCATTGAATTGTTCTACTGTTCTTTTGGTTTCTATTTCATTGATTTCTGTTCTGATATTTAGTATTTCTCTTCTGCTGGGTTTAGGCTTTCTTTGTTTTCCTTCTCCATCTCCTTTAGGTGTAGGATTAGGTTGTGTATTTGAGACCTTTCTTATTTCTTGAGAAAGGCTTGTATCACTATATATTTTCCTCTCAGGACTGCCTTTGCTGTGTCCCACAGATTTTGAACCATTGTGTTTTCATTATCATTTGTTTCCATGAATTTTTTTCAATTCTTCTTTAATTTCCTGGTTGACCCATTCATTCTTTAGAAGGATGCTCTTTAGTCTGGAGAATGTTCCATGGGTACTAGAGAAGAATGTGTATTCTGTTGCTTTGGGATGGAATGTTCTGAATATATCTGTGATGTCCATCTGTTCCAGTGTGTCATTTAAGGCCTTTATTTACTTTTTGATCTTTTGCTTGGATGATCTGTCCATTTCAGTGAGGGGAATGTTAAAGTTTCCTACTATTATTGTATTATTGTTGATGTGTTTCTTTGATTTTGTTATTAATTGGCTTATATAGTTGACTGCTCCCATGTTAGGGGCATAGATATTTAAAATTGTTAGATCTTCTTGTTGGACAGACCCTTTGAGTATGATATAGTGTCCTTCCTCATCTCTTATTATAGTCTTTGGCTTAAAATCTAATTGATCTGATATAAGGATTGCCACTCCAGCTTTCTTTTGATGTCCATTAGCATGGTTAATTGTTTTCCACCCCCTCACTTTCAATCTGGAGGTGTCTTTGGGTCTAAAATGAGTTTCTTGTAGGCAGCATATTGATGGGTTTTGTTTTTTTATCCATTCTATATCCTGTGTCTTTTGATTGGGGCATTTAGCCCATTTACATTCAGGGTAACTATTGAGAGATATGAATTTAGTGCATTGTATTGCCTGTAAGGCAACTTTTACTGTATATGTCTCTGTTCCTTTCTGATCTACTACTTTTAGGGCCTCTCTTTGTTTAGAGGACCCCTTTCAATATTTCCTGTAAAGCTGGTTTGGTGTTTGCAAATTCTTTCAGTTTTTGTTTGTCCTGGAAGCTTTTTTCTCTCCTTCTATTTTTAGTGATAGCCTAGCTGGATATAGTATTCTTGGCTGCATGTTTTTGTCATTTAGTGCTCTGAATATATCATGCCAGTTCTTTCTGATCCGTCAGGTGTCTGTGGATAAGTCTGCTGCCATTCTAATATTCTTACCATTGTATGTTACAGACTTCTTTTCCTGGGCTGCTTTCAGGATTTTTCTCTTTTTCACTAAGACTTGTAAATTTTACTATTAGATGACAGGGTGTGGACCTATTCCTATTGATTTTGAGGGGTGTTCTCTGCACCTCCTGGATTTTGATGCTTGTTTCCTTTGCCATATTAGGGAAATTCTCTACAATAATTCTCTCCAATCGACCTTCTGCTCCCCTCTCTCTTTCTTCTTCTTCTGGAATCCCAATTATTCTAATGTTGTTTCATCTTATGGTATCACTTATCTCTCAAATTCTTCCCTCGTGGTCCAGTAGTTGTTTGTCTCTCTTTTGCTCAGCTTCTTTATTCTCTGTCATTTGGCCTTCTATATCACAAATTCTTTCTTCTGCCTCATTTATCCTAGCAGTAAAAGCCTCCATTTTTTATTGCCCCTCATTAGTAGCTTTTTTGCTTTTAGCTTGGTTAGATTTTAGTTCTTTTATTTCTTCGGGAAGGGCTTTTATTTCTCCAGACAGGGTTTCTCTAATATTTTCCATGCCTTTTTCGAGCCCAGCTAGCACCTTGAGAATCATCATTCTGAACTCTAGATCTGACATATTACCAATGTCTGTGTTGATTAGGTCCCTAGCCTTTGGTATTGCCTCTTGTTCTTTTTGTGTGTGTGTGTGTGGTGAGTTTTTCCACCTTGTCATTTTGTCCAGATAAGAATATATGAAGGAGCAAATAAAATACTAAAAGGGTGGCAAAGACCCCAGGAAAATGTGCTTTAACCAGGTCAGAAGAGACCCCAATTCATGGGAGGGTGACGGGGGTAAAAAAAAAGTTCATAAAAAAAATTTTAAAAAAGTAAACAAAGAAAAATATATAAAAAAGAAAAAATATATATATATTAGACTGGTGACTAGAACAGGGTCACCCCCTTAATTTTGGGAGTATTTTGGTCTCTTAGAAGAAACTACCTCCCCAAATTTTAAAGAATGAAAAACATATATAAGGGTAAACACAATGAAGGGATGGAATATCACTATAACGATGAAAAAAACATATTTTTAATTTCTAAAAAAGGAGTTGATAAGGTAAGTTGGTTGGGAGAATAAAGGAAAATAAAGTGGAGAGAATCTGCTTGGGCTGGAGACTAGAACAAGCCCGGTGCTAGATTTAGGGTGTATTTTGATCTATTAGAAGAAGTTGTACCCGAAATTTTTTAGAAGAAAAAACCCTATGTGTTACAAGAAATAAAGTTAGATACAATGAAAGATAAAATATGACTATAATAATGATGGTTCAAAAAAGATTATTATTATTGTTTTTTTAAAGATTTTATTTATTTATTTATTTATTTATTTTTTTGACAAAGAGAGATCAAAAGTAGGCAGAGAGGCAGGCAGAGAGAGAGAGAGGAAGAAGCAGGCTCCCTGCTGAGCAGAGAGGCCAATGCGGGGCTCAATCCCAGGATCCTGGGATCATGACCTGAGCTGAAGACAGAGCCTTTAACCCACTGAGCCACCCAGGTGCCCGAATATTATTATTTTTTTAATGGAAGGTATTGCTAAGATAAACTAGCTTAAAAATGTTAAAAGAGGAAAGGGTAAAAGTTAAAAAAGTTTTAGCAGAAGAAAAAATATGAAATTTTAAAAAATTAATTAATTTTGCAAGACTAAAGAATCATGGGGAGAAAGCCATGAATTCCATGCTTTGCTTTCTTCTCCTCTGGAATTCCACTGTTCTCCTTGGTAAATGAACTTGGTCTTGGCTGGATTTCTTGCTATTCTTCTGGGGGAGGGGCCTGTTGTATTGATTCTTAAGTATTTTTCCTGAGGCGGAATTGCACTGGCCTTACCAGGGGCCAGGCTAAGTAATCTGCTCGGGTTCCCTTTCAGGAGCATTTGTTCCCTGAACGCTTTCCGTAGAGTTCCAGAGGATGGGAATGAAAATGGCAGCCTCCCAACCTCGGGCCCAGAGGAGCCGAGAGCTTAGGGCCCCACTCCTCAGTGCACCCTCGGAGAAAATTGCTCAATCACTCCTGTCTCCCTGGCCTCCGGCTGCGCTCCAAGCTCACCCAGACTGTAACCAAGCATCTCTGTTTCTGGCACACAGCTCTGCCTAGAGTCTCTGAACCCCGCAGATCCCTGGGCTCTTCCAGGGGGGTCTCCCTGGATCTTGTGGGGACCCCACTCACAGAGCAGTGGCATCATGGATTATGGTTCAAGGTAACCCCAAATTGAGAGCTCACTCCTCGGCTCTGTCTCTGTAGCTGGCTTCCCCGCGCTAATACCTGTGAGCTCGTTGACACTCAGACACCCCCGATCCTTCTGTGACCTCGCGGGATCTGAGGCCACACTGTCCCCACGTGGGCTTCACCCTGGTTTAGCCTCTGGAGTGATGTCCCTCCATGGAGCAGACTTTTAAAAGTCCTGATTTTGTGTTTCATTGCTCCACCGCTTGCCGGGAGTCAACCCCTCCCCCTGCAGTCTATCTTCCCATCACTTTGGACTCACTTCTCTGCTGGTCTTACCTTTCAGAAAGTAGTCGATTTTCTGTTTGAAGTATTGTTGCTCTTCTTCTCTTTGATTTCCTGTTGGATTTGTAGGTGTTTGGAATGGTTTGATAAGCTATCTAGCTGATCTCCTGCTACCTGATGTCATCTCAGCCTGCTACTTCTCTGCCATCTTGCCTCCTCCCCCTGATTTTAATTATTTATTTGACAGACAGAGATCACAAGTAGGCAAAGAAGCAGGCAGAGAGAGAAGGGGAAGCAGACTCCCTGCTGAGGAGAGAGCCAGATGCAGGGCTGGATCCCAGGACCCTGAGATCATGACCTGAGCGGAAGGCAGAGGCTTAACCCACTAAGCCACCCAGGTACCCCAAAAGAGAGAATCTTAAGCAGTTCCTCACCCAGCACTTGAGCTGAAATCAAGAGTCAGATGCTTGGGATGCTCCCTTGCTCAGCAGGGAGCCTGCTTCTCTCTCTGCCTTTGCCTGCCACTTTGCTTGCTTGTGCTCTCTCTCTCTCTGATAAATAAATAAAATCTTAAAAAAAAAAAAGAATCAGATGCTTAACAGACTGAACCATCTAGGTGCCTGAGAGGCTTAGAATTTTCATATGGCTACAGTGTATGACCAAGAAAGCATTTAAATGCAACCCACCTATAGACATTCCAGCCAAAACTTTTTAGATCTATTACTTATTTACAAACAATATAATAATATATAATCTTTAGGACATTAATTAGGTGTACCAAATCTGAAAGCCCACTCGAACCTGTCAGAGACAAGAGAAAGTTAAAGAAATTTGAATATTGCTATTTCATGGATTTTAAGATTATTTGCTTCCTCTGAATAATTCAAGACCAATACTGATCTGAGTCATTATTTGTACAATTCATAGGTTATAAAAGGTAATTATAATGCACTATCCAGTGAAATGAGTTATTGATATGTTATTATTTTCTGAGAGGGTCCTTCTTTCTGTCATGCATAGTTTTAAATAACTTACAGTTCACTCTAGATTTAATTGGACTTTATAGAGGTAGTTATGAAACATGGATAATAAAGCAAACAGTACTAAGTCCTCACTATAATTCTTGCTGACCCCCAGCAATACTCTTCATACACCCAAGTTTCCCATGCTATTCTAATCATATGTTCTACCTTCACTGCTTTCCATTGCTTTCTCTCCTGGAAAAGGTATTATCCCCTTGTTTACCCAGGCTTGAAACTACTGTTTTCTTCTCTGCCTTTCTTCCCCTTCCAGGTACCAACTGGTGCATAACAAACCACCCTAAAATGTGTTAGCTTAAACCCACAGCAATCACTACTAATATTCTGTTAATTGCTCATAATGTGCAATTTGGGGAGGACCCGGCAGGGACTGCTTTTTTCTGCTCCACCTGGTGTCAGCAGGCATCGCTGAAGATAGTTCCTTCTTGCAAGACAGCACTGGCTGCGGACTGGGAGCTTACCTGTCCATTGGGAGCCTTTCTTCCTCCCCATGTGGACCTCTCCAGAGAACTTCTTGGGCTTCCTCACCGCACAGAAGCTGGTTAACAAAAAGGAGCGCTCCAAGAGGCCCAGGAGGAAGCTGTAAGGCTTCTTATGATCTAGCCTATGCCACTACCTTTGCCACATTGATCAAGTAAGTCTCTAAGACCCCTGGGATTCAAGGCAAGCAGAGTCTGTGGAAAGAGTAGCAAAGAGTTTGAAGACATTTTTAATCTACCACATCCTCTATAGTTATCCAAAGTTCTGCTGCATCAAGGCATCTCTCACATCCATTTCCCATGCTTTCATCCACCTAAATCCTCTTGTACAGAGCAGGAAGACAAATATGCACTGGCAGTGCCAATGGATCAGGAAGCAGATGATGGAAGACCCTTTCAGCAATGTGGTGGCCTCGGAGTCAGCTCTGAACATGTCGAGACACTGGGAGATGTTATAGGGAAAAGATCTTTTCAAGAGAGGTTTCATGTGTGTTCTTAGAATCTGCTTTAAAATCACTTGCTAAGTTCTCCCTTCTACTCTGTAGAATGACCTTCAGAAACTGTATGTGGGTATTTAAAAGAATATTAAAATATTAAAATATTTTTATTAATTTAATTTAATTTTTATTAAATATTATTTAAATATTAAATATTTAAAAGAAAAAACAATGGAAACACATTTTTGGATTGTTTGTTTTTTTGTTTGTTTTAAGAATCTGGGCCCCTGGAAACAAGTTTTCCTCCCCTCCAGAATTCTAGAAAGGAAGAGAAGATTAATGCTGGTTGAATTTATTAAATTCACTTGTGGTCAATTATGATAGCTGAATTTCATTTGTTAACGCTCTATAGGTACATTACCCACCATGTAGTCAAAGTAGATGGAAGCCTCATGCTCATTTTATAAGATAAGAAGTATGAATTTTACTCCAAATTATTATGGATGTATCTAATTTTTGGACCTTTGTTTTTATGGTAAGTGAGCTGGACACAGCTGCAGTTTATTTGCTTTTGTGTCCCTTATTTAGGACTATGACCCTCTGTTCTGACACTAGTCTTAAGAGGGAAATGATCTGTGTTACCACATATCCCTATATGGTATGGTTTCCAGGAATGCATTGTGGACATAAACAAGGACTGCCTGTACTGTTCCAGGAAGTGGAAATGAAACAAAACCAGCATTTGAGTGAACACTGAAATGTAACCTGCAAACAAACACTGGATCAGAGTGCAAGACAAGTAATGTTTTGAATGGAACTCAGGAAAGAGCACTAAATGGGATTTAATATATTGCTACCTGACTGATCTCTGTTTATGATTCTTTGGGGTGCTAATTATTTTCCGCAGTCCTGTGACAAAAAGAACTGGAGGGGACAGGAAGAGCAAGAACAATTTGGCTCTCAGTGAATTCTCAATTAATGTTGAACTTCACTGAGACCAGTTTAATACTTTTAAATGTAATAGAATGTTATCTATACAAACGATTTTTGAGCAGTATTTTCAAGCTTGAATGGGGTAGATAACTTCTTAAACTGATCAACCTACACCCAATTATTCCAGTAAAACATGACTGGAGCACACAGGTTCATTTTATTTAAATTTTATTTCCATTTGGGTCCATTTTCATATATGAAAACCTTAAAATTTTTAAACACTTATTTTTATTATTATTTATTTTTGAATATTTATCTATTTATTTATTTATTTGAGAGAGAGTGCACAAGTAGGGGGGTCAGGCAGAGAGAGGGGAGAAGAATCAGTCTCCCCACTTAGCAAGGAGCCAGATGCGGGACTCGATCCCAGGACCCTGGAACCCTGGATCATGACCTGAGCTAAAGGCAGATGCTTAACTGACTGAGCCACCCAGGGGCCCTTAAACACTTCTTTTTATTTAATATACTGTATTTAATAAATAATATATTTATTAATATATATTTAATATACATATTAAATATATATTTAATTTAAAATATTAAATTATTAAATATTTTATTTAATAATTTCACAATGCTAAGTGAAAACATTGTAACTAAACCGCATTTTCCAAATTTTCTACAATAATCAGAAAAATATTGTAAATAATTCCATGGGCAACTCTTAGAATATATCTAACTGGTAAATTTGACCCAGAGTTGATCCTTACTTAGCATACCATGTAAACCAGAAACTGGGACATCCATGTCCTCTTTTTCTAAACCTCAGCCATAGCTAAACATTAATGTATTTTTCCAGCAGGTGGATAGTCCCTAAAATTTTTCCTTTCAAAGAAAGGAAAATGGTTACCTCTTTCACACAAGCACTTTCTCCCCTATTGATTTTCATATTTCCTCCTTTTCTTGCAAACTTCCAAGATGGGGAACAAATTCGGCATTTATATTTTGAAATTTTCCCTCGATCAGGTAAAAAAAGCATGTGAATTGCATGATTTTGAAGAACAATGACACAGTGAATAGTTGATTTAGGGTGAAGATATGTAGGGAGGGATACAATTCAGTCTTGTTTCTCATAAAATATAAATGAATCACTAAAATTTTCCTCCCATTACTTCACAGTAACTGGGATATAATTTACGGGATGCTGAAAGTGGAAGTCTCTTGCAAATTAATTCTCTTTGGTGGAGACTGATAAATAACAGCATGGGAGTAGTGGATCTTGCCATTTGATCCAGGATCCTGGAGACCTATGGCTAAGATTCTTTTTCTCCTGCTTACTCAGTGTATAATTTAATATGATTATTTGTAAATTGAAGCCAGAAACTTATTACATTAAAATGGCAAGTAGTGGATATGAAAAAAAAAAAAAGAAGCATGAGATGGAGGAATCTGGTCAGTGGAACTGTATTTTTGTTGCGTAAGGGTATGAATATAATTTCTTTTCCTTGGCTGGCCTAGGGTAGCTGCAAGATGAGTTGCTCTGATAGCCAAGCAGATGACAGAGAACATACTTAAAAAAAAAAAATCTTCCAATGATACTATAGGGTTCTGGTAACATGATTTTAATAGTCTACATGACTCTAGAAATAGAAATACCAATGCTTCTCAAAAGTGAGAAAGTGTTAGAAGTAATTATTTTAAAAACAAAACAAAACAAAAGAGGGGCTCCTGGCTGGCTCAGGCAGTAAAGCATGGGACTTTTGCACTTGGGTCATGAGTCTGAGTCTCCCATTGGGCATAGTGATTACTTCAAAAAAATTTTAAAACACACAAAAAGCAGAACCTACTTTGTTATTTTTTATTAATATTGCTTTGTAGAATGTTGGAGTAAAATTTTTTTAAAGTTATGACATATTTTAAGATATAATGGATACCTGTACACTTCCTACTTAATTTTATGTATCTCAACATTTTTCATATTTGTTTTGTATTTATTATTTTGTAAAAGAAATGAAACAGTTAAAGTTTCCTGTGTCTTTCCTTCAACCCTCTCCAGAAATAACATGGTAGTGAACTTGATGCTTATTTCCAAGAATTTCTTTATAATTTTATAAATAAATAAATACCCATAAACAACTTTTTGCCATGTTTTTAAACTTTTTATGTAAATTGTAAAATAACGTAACACTATAAAAACCATACTTGCTTATCCATTCAATTATTTTAGGACATTTAGTTTGTTTCCAAATCTTTGCTGTTACAAAAGATGTTGCCTCTATTATATATCTAGAAGTGGAATTGCTAGGTTGTAGAATATGAACATTTTGAGTCTTCACTAACATTGACAAATTGCCTTAGAGAATGATGACAAGTTACATTCTGCCGGTAGTTTACAGGAGTTCCAGTTTCTACCCATTATCAGGAAACTTGAAGTTAACAGATATTTAAATTTTCATCAGCAGGAGAGGTGACTTTCCAGTTTTAAGTTGCATTTTTTTAATAATAGTGAACTTAAACATCTTTTCCTATGTTTATTGGCCATTTAGCTTTCCTGTACTGTCCATTTTTCTGTTGTATTATTCATTTTAAAAATTTACCTGTGTTCATCATCCTTAGCCATCAGAGAGATTCAAATCAAAACCACATTGAAATACCACCTTACACCAATTAGAATGGCCAAAATTAACAAGACAGTAAACAACAAGTGTTGGAGACGATGTGGAGAAAGGGGAACCCTCTTACATTGTTGGTGGGAATGCAAGTTGGTGCAGCCACTTTGGATAACAGTGTGGAGATTCCTTAAGAAGTTAAAAATAGAGCTACCCTATGACCCTACAATTGCACTACTGGGTATTTACCCCAAAGATACAAATGTAGTGAAAAGAAGGGCCATCTGTACCCCATTGTTCATAGCAGCAGTGGCCACAGTCACCGAACTGTGGAAAGAGCCAAGATGCCCTTCAACAGACGAGTGGATAAAGAAGATATGGTCCATAAACCATAAAAGACTCTTAATCTCACAAAATAAACTGAGGGTTGCTGGGAGGTTGGGGGGGTAGGGATAGGGTGGTAGGGTTATGGACATTGGGGAGGGTATGTGCTATGGTGAGTGCTGTGAATGTGTAAGCCTGATGATTCACAAATCTGTACCCCTGGGGCAAATAATACATTATATGTTAATAAAAATAATTTTTTAAAAAGAAGATATGGTCCATATATACAATGGAATATTATGCCTCCAACTTTTGTATCAACATGGACAGGTCTGGAGGAGATTATGCTGAGTGAAATAAGTCAAGCAGAGAGAGTCATTTATCATATGGTTTCACTTACTTGTGGAACATAAGGAATAACACGGAGGAAATTAGGAGAAGGAAAGGAAAAGTGAATTGGTGAAAACTGGAGGGGGAGATGAAGCATGAAAGACTGTGGACTCTGAGAAACAAACTGAGGGTTTTGGAGGGGAAAGAGATGAGTGGATGGGTGATCCTGGTGGTGGGTATTAAGAACGGCACATATTGCATGGAACACTGGGTGTGGTGCATAAACAATACATCTTGGAACAGTGAAAAAATAAAATTAAATTAAAGAAAAATAAATTAATTTTAAAAATTTACCTGTAAGAAGTACGTATGTATTTTTTTCTGTATTGCATGAATCTGGGTCCAGGGCTTGTCTTTCCTCCTTGTGACTTTTTTTTTTAAAGATTTTATTTATTTATTTGACAGAGAGAGATCACAGGTAGGCAGAGAGGCAGGCAGAGAGAGAGAGAGAGAGAGGGAAGCAGGCTCCCTGCTGAGCAGAGAGCCCAACGCGGGACTCGATCCCAGGACCCTGAGATCATGACCTGAGCCGAAGGCAGCGGCATAACCCACTGAGCCACCCAGGCGCCCCCCTCCTTGTGACATTTTGAAACACAACCGTTAATATGGGAAAATTGATCACTTTTTGTTTTGTGACTTGGTATCTTATATGAGAAATTTTTCCTATCCTGAGATGAAAACAAATAAACAAACCAACCAACCCAAAAACACTTTATTTTCTTCTTACAGTTTTAAAGCTATGGTTGAAAACACCTAGGTCCTTAGTTATCCTGAAATTTATTTTGGCTCATGTGAGATTAAGATTGAATTTTATTTAAATTTAGTGTTTTTCCACATGAATAACCAACTCTGTCCTTGATTTTTGGGATGCCACCATGGATTTTTTTTTCTTGGATTTCTAATTCATTTCATTGGTCAAATAAGGCCAGTTATTCCCTAGTTCCATATTGTTCTTAAAATTCCATTTTAAATCATGTGTTATTATATATGAATTATAATTTGGGGGTTTAATATCCTTTTGTTAATTTACACAAGCAATTGTATTGGTATTTTGACTGGAATTGTATGTTTTTTGGAATTGATTTAATACATAGATTTATCTGGAGAAACCAACATTTGTATATTATTTAGTCTTTCCATCCATGAACATTGTATATCTCTTCATTTATTTCAGGACTTTTTAATGATGTTTAATGATGTTTGACAATTTCTATATAAAGGCCTTGTGTATCTTTTGTTAGACTTACTGCTGAGTACTTCATATCTTTTGTACTTATAGTGAATGGGATCATCTCATATATAATGTTCTCCACATAGTTATTGTATATGTGTGTGTGTATATATATATATATATGTATATATATATATATAGTAATGCACTTCAGTTTTGTATGCTCATCTTGAGATGAAAGATTTTAAGGCCAAGTTGCAATATTTACTAGCACGAATTTTTATTAAATAAATTTGACATTCATTCCAATTCAGCTAAAGTCATGGTTATCTAAAGACGAGTTAAAGATGAGTTAATAATTACCTGCATAGAAAAAAAAAAACAACAACAACACCAACTGGCTAGGAGTGCTGACTAAAACATTGCTGATCTTTTGCTTTAAGAACATTACATTTTAATGGAGCCAGCTTGGTAAAGACTTAATGACTCCATCTAGTGGTAGCTTGAAGTTCTAAGAGAATTGGCAAATGCACTTTCAGGTTTTAACTGGATAGCATCATGATAATAATCAATATCCTTGTTGGAAATGTCAAGAAACAGCAAGGATTAATTTGATACATCAAAATTAATTATGCATGTTGTCTTAAGTGTTGTTGATTTCAAGATTAGAATGGGATATGTTATGGAGAATATTATGTACAACCTCCCATGCTGGAGCTAAATTGTGTATACACAGATTTAATTTTATCATAGGTCATGTTCACATCATGCTTTAAAAATAACACCAACAGCTGGCCAAAGTCAATCCATATGACCTTTAGAATAATAGGATCCTCACAGTCTCTACTCAATGAGGACTAACTTATAGTTAAGGTCCCTTTAAAATTAGGACTAGTTTTAATTAGAATGTTTTCTTTTTTTTAAGAAATAACAAAATTTTATGCATTGGGACAACGTGGTAATCATTTGAAGAAAGCATATTTAACTCTAAAATAAACTCAAGATGTATTTAAAATTTATATGCACACACACACAATTTTTTTTTTAAGATTTCACTTACTTATTTAGAGAGAGTGCGGGTGCACAAGTGGGCAGAGGGGCAGAGGGAAAAGAAATCTCAGGTAGACTCAGCCAAGCGTGGAGTCCGACACGGGGCTATACCCCATGAACCTGAGATCATGACCTGAGCCGAAACCAAGAGTTGGATGCTTCATTGACTGAGCCACCCAGGCATCCCCACAACAAGATTTAAAAAGTGTAATATGAAAGCTAATTTAATCTTGAAGTGGGGAAGATCTCTCTAATGATGGATGGAACCTCTAAGAGTAAAGGGTAATTAAAAACTTCTGTGGAACAATAAAAAAAATTAAAACAACAGTGGCATATCTTTGCTAAAAATTTAAAATTGATAATGCCCTGTGTTAATACAGGTTGAGGGTGAAGACATCAAGAATAGGCTTTATTATACTGCTAGTTGAGAATATACTTGGAATAAACTTTCTCAAGGAAGATTTGGCAATGCTCTCAGAAGCCCTAAAATATACATACCCTTTGCCCCAGAAATTCAGAATAATTATAGGCATGCAACAAAGAAATGATTAGAAGAATATTCTTTATAGCCCTATTTAAAATGTTTAAAAATTACAAAAAATATAAATGTCTATCTGTAGAAAGAATTAGGAAATTAATTAGAGCATATACTTACAGTAGAATTCTATGCTATTATTAACCCTAATGCTACAGAATATCTAAAGACACTTAAAATATTTTTATGTATTTATGTAATTACACAATTAAGAGGAAAGTTATTCTCAGAATATAGTAAATGAAAAGCAAAGAGTACATTGCAAATCAGTATATTTTCACTTTTTACAACATTTGTTTTTGTTCTTATGCAAAAAGCAGAATAGAAATTCAAGAGGGTTTATATTCTGAATTGTGATGTTATAGACTGTTTGTGTCCCCCACCAAGATGTATATGTTAAAGCCCTGACCTCCAATGAGATGGTATTTGGAGATGGGACATTTGACTAATTGGGCTGGATCAGGTCATGATGGGATTAGTGCCTCTGTAAAAAGAGACACCAGAAAGCCTGTTCTTGCTGCATCATGAGAGGACATTGTGAGAAGAAAGCAGCTATCTAAACCAGGAGAGGTCTGACCAAGAACCAAGTTGTCCGGTACATTGACAAAGGGATTTCTGGTCTCCAGAAATGACAGAAAATAAATTTCTGTTTTTAAGCCATCCAGTCTGTGGTAATTTGTTAATAGTCAGCCCAAGCAGACTAACTATACATAAGAGATGATAAGATTTTCTTTTCTTGCTTATCTGTATTTCCAATTTGTTTCTGCTGGGCATACTATATTTGTAATTTTAAAAGGTATTGTAAAATATATTAAATAGTATTAGAGAAAATTTCCAATGCATACAGATTATTGAGAAACTCATCATTAGTAAAATCAGTTATTCAAGACTTGTTTATGATTACCTTGCCACTAATTCTTCTCATACACTAATTATTTGGCCTACAATTAGATTTAACAAAACAAACTGAATCTTTTTTAAGCTATGTATGTCAAAGATTGATAGGATTTCTAAATATGCCACCGAAAAAGTTATTTTCTTACTACCTAAGTACTCTACAGTTATTATTTGGAAACACGGACCATTTTAATCATTATATTTATAATTAGAGTGAGTAATTAGCATCCTGGCTTAGGATTGCATGCCTAATAATGGTGAAATTATTTATTTTCTTTGCATTATAAGGCATTTTCTAATTATCTTACCCATCCATCCTATTTTCCTCCTATGCTATGAAATTTCTAAGAAACAAAGTACTCCTTTCTCTTTTGTTATAATTACACCTAACCATAAACCAGAGGTGAGGTCACGAGTTCCTCCACTGTATCTAGTACACACACACACCTACACACATACCTACACACACATCTACATACACTCTCTCTCTCTTACGTGCACGCACACACACACACACAAACACACTTTTATCAGTTTTATTTTTATCATCCCAGTATCCCATGTTAACACTGGGTATGCTTGTGAGGGGGGAAATGAAGAAAGCAGGGCTACATGTTTGAAGAATTGCAAATTTTCTTTGGGGCAGCGAAGGGTTTGAAAAATCTTGGGATCTGAGGAATATGGGGTCTGTCTCCCAGACAGCTGAGAAATTGCAGCAAGAAATTTCTCCTCTGGGACAGAAATCCACAATCAGTGTAGACAGAACACTCAAAATGTTTAAGCCTGTGATACACATTCATCACTTGAGCTACCTGGTAGTTTTGAGCACTCGCCTTACATTGTGATCATTTCCCACATTCTATGTCTCACTTTCCCAAAGAGGAAGCCAAAAACTTGCAATCTCAGACTCCCTGAAGTAGGGGGCAGGCATGTGACCTACATTCCTCTAACCAGTATCCTTTGGAGACAGATCTGGAGAGAGCATGTGAGGAAGCAGATGCACCTCAGTTTTGGGGTAGTCCAGGTGGTGGAGGGATTCAGTTCTTGGGGGCAGGAAATGGCAGTGTTTCTGGAATCCAGTTCTGAACAGCACCTATGCCAACTGTCAGTGGTGTTTCTGCCAGAAAAGGAGTGGCTGACCACTGCTCATTAATGTTCATATTTATTGCTGGATCCTCTGGCCCTCCCAGATATTCTGTGAACTGCCTAATATCCTTGCATCAATTCCTTTTCTGCTCAAATTTGCAGAGGTGGATTCTGTAGATTGCAATTAAGCATTTTGCCCAATATAATACTCTCTCATCCCAATGATTCATCCCAATCATAATACTCTCTCCCTCCTCAAAGCAAAACAGAACAAAACAAAGCCTAACCTTAGTAAAATTTCACTGTCCATTTTTTAATTACTACCAAGACAAACCAGATTTATGGATATTCATTTGAAAATTTTAAATGTAAATCGGTGCTAATTATTTATTTACAGAGCTTCAGTAGCTAAAAACAGAACAAAACAAAACAACCCCCAAAAAACTTTTTGGCCAAAGCTTCTTCTGCTTCTCTGCAATGATCAGAATTCATTCTTCCGGTTGCCCTGATTCCAAGGATTCAAACAGAAACTGTGAAGTTGACAATTTCCTCATTAACACATGTTTGATCTCTGCAAAACCTCTATTCACTTACTGGGTGCTTAACCGCTTATTTCCCTGAAATTCTACTTCATATTGCATGCAATGTTGACTATTACATGAAAAACCCAGGGGTCAGCCCATGAAAATCTTCAGTGTAAACATAAACACCAGCAGGGGAGTGTTTTTACTAGGATCAATGTGTATCCAAGATGAAGGAAGAAAAGGACACAGGGGCAATCAACCAAATACATTCCCACATGCAAGGGCTATAATTAGTTAGAGACCACTGCACTCAACGATAGATGAGGATCAGATTCAAGTTATTGAAATTAGAATTTTTCCCCAGCTTTACTGAGATATATTTGGCATAAAACATTGCATAAGCTTAAGGTATACAACATAATGATTTGATATATACTTAAAATTGAAATTTAAAGAGTTGTGAGTACATAGTATTTCATCATATGTTAAAGTAGTTATATCTCAAAAATAGTTTTTATTTTCCACTTGAATACTATACCACATAAACATTTATATTTTATGAGGGTTATTTTTAGCTAAAATTTATTGGACATTTAGTATAGGCCAGCACTAAAACTTTGTATCCTATAAGTCATTTTTTCATCCTGTCAGCATGAGGCAGATATTGTTTACCCTATTTTAGAGACAAAGTGATTCCCAGAGAGGTTAATTAATTATCCAGTGTAATACAACTACTAAATGACAGAGGTGGCACCTGTCCTCAAGTCTGTTAGACAACCAAGCTCCCTATGCTGAATTATGAAGTCTATGCAGGAACATTGAAATATTGTTTTTGGCCTTATGTTAAATGCCAAAAGAAGAGTATAAGATTATATACACATTATGGTGGAACAATGTGAAATGTTATACAAATACGGACAAAGACTTGGAAGGAGGCATATGTCATGCATTGCTTGCTTTTGTGTCCAAGAAGTTAAGAGAATCAGGAAACACACCTTAAAACAAAACGAATAAAACACACACACACACACACACACACACACACAGATTGAGTGTGTGTGTGTGTGTGTGTGTCTGTAGGCATTTTTTTTTTTTAAAGATTTAATTTATTTGACAGTAATCACAAGTAGGCAGAGAGGCAGGCAGAGAGAGAGGAAGGGAAGCAGGCTCCCTGCTGAGCAGAGAGCCCGATGCGGGGCTCGATCTTAGGACCCTGCGATCAGACCTGAGCCGAAGGCAGAGGCTTTAACCCACTGAGCCACTCAGGGGCCCCTGTAGGCATAATTTTTAATGGGACAAGGAAAAGGGATCAGGAAACTTGAACCCATTTATTAAACATGTAGAATACATAGGTTTAGTTAACACAGAGTGTTTTCTATGCATTTGGGTACTGGGATTTTGTTTTTCCTGGTACTTTTTTCCCCAAAGTTACTGAAAGCTGCTACATTATTTTTATAATAAAAAGAGAGACAAGAATAGGCCATGCACAGAAGCAGAAAGGTTCAGGATTTCAGCCCCCTGAGAAGCATTCTTAGTAAAACCTGAGGAAACCAGGGTCAGTCCCACCCCACTGCCTCCAGGTCAACTGCTAAACTGCCCTCAGCCAAAGTCAAGTTTGGATTGAAAGTCCATAAGGTCACTGAGCAAACAGCTTTAAAAGTTCGCGCTGTCTCACTGATAATTAGGGACCTGCAGGAAGGTAAACATGTCCATGTTCCAAGAAGAGAAACATGTTATCCCAGGATCCTAGGGATGAACCCTTCTATGCTTGTTGAGAGATTGACAGTGTTTTTAAAATCAGTGATCGACAATCTCTTTACCTGTGGGGTTCCTCACGCTTCGGGGACTAACAGGTTACGAAGTTTCACTCGAAAAGTAGCATGTGTCCTCTTACTCTCAAATGGATAAACAACATAAAAAGAAGTATACAGATGAAATGTAAATGTAGCTCGGAGAAGGGAGGGATGAAGGATCAGAGGAGGCTCCTTGAAGGAGTTGTCACTGAAGTTGGGCCATGAGAGAGAATATGAACCCGGGGGATGGGGTAGAGAAAGCTATTCTGAATGAAGAAAGAATAAATGGAGAGCAAAGACTCAGAGAAAAGACAGTTCAAGGCAAGCATCTCTCTGAAGCTTCATCTCTTGATGATAGTCATAATTACCTGGCGCCTTATAAAAGGAGGATGTTAGATGCGGTATCATCACTTATAGATATCTGATCCTTTCATTCTAGTAGCTAACGCTCTTCAATAAACATATTCAGGTTTACTTGGAAGAATGAACAGATAAAAGTCTTAAAGTACAGATACTACCTTAATAGGGTCAATTTTTTGGCATGTGCTTTGAGAAAGGAAAACATCAGCATTGTTCAGTAGTTCACGATAGTTTAGCGTGGAAGGAACAGAGAAGTAGAGACAAACTGGATCACTGGCATCAACAGGCTAAGTGCATCCAGGAGTGGCCAGGGCTTTGAAGAATCACTACCCATGAAGAGATACAGCATCCAGCCCCCAAGATGTGCCCAAGGCTCCCTGCCTCCTGCTATTCACGCTCTTGATATATTGTACAAGGGATGGTCTGTGTGACCAATAAAACACCATAGATGTAACAGTATGTCCCTTCTGAGATTAGGTTGTAGAAGACAATGTAGCTTCTGCTTTGGTCTCTCTAGCTTTCTTGGATCACTTCTTTTGGGGGAAAACCTGCTCCCATATTGTGAATAGTCCTTTGAAAAAATCCACATGTTGAGGAACTGGAATGTGCCGATAGCCACAAGAGTGAGCTTGGAAATGATTCTGCACCCCTGGTTAGCAGGCTTAATTTGTGAAGACCTCATGAGAGACCTTGGGCCAGAACCACAAAGCTAAGCTACTTCTGGATTCTTGGCCCTCAGAAATTATGGGATAATAAATATTGGTTGTCTTAAGGTGCTAAATTTGGGAATAGTTTGCTACATAACAATACGTAACTAATACCAGAGAATGGTGGACACCATATTCTCCTATAGGGAGGACATTCGTGGAAGTCATCTGACAGAGAGGAGCAGGTAAGGCTGCAGAGCAGAGCATAATTACAGAGTCAGTGGCAGCAGGAAGAAGCAGTGGGACTGACAAATCTTGTTCTATAGCCTCAATGATGGCTTGTTAAATGGCTGAATTTATGTGGCCGAACTTCCCTTATGAACCTTTTTTAAAAATTTTATTTTTATTTTTATTTAAGCTTTATTTAAACATATAATGTAACCCCACCACCCTCTCCCAACCCCTCTCCCCCCCACCCCCCTCAGTTTGTTTTATGACATTAAGAGTCTCTTTTGGTTTGTCTCCCTCCTGATCCCATCTTGTTTCATTTTTTCTTTTCCTCCCTTATGAACCTTTTAACCAAAGATCTACTCTGGATCTTCTACCAGATTTTAAGGAGTGTCTGTTTTCTGTTGTTTCAGATCTTCGATTACAACCCAAAAGTCCTGTGACCCCAGAGAGTCATGCCTGGGAATGCCTATACTTGGCAGCAGCACCCCTGGAGGCAGGTGTGTGAGTGGCTCACCCTTGTGGGGAGTGCTCTGAAGTGAATCCTGACTACTCTATCTGAACACAACTGGAGGTTCTCACTGGTGGTTCTGGAGTTCCTGTGGGGAACCCCCTTTTCATACCTGATAGGTAGTACTCTAGTTAAGTAGTTAACATTTTAAATGGCTGTGCTACTGACCATGTGCTAAACATTTCACATGAATTTTGTAATTAATCTTTATGATAATCTTGTTACACAGCATGGTACTTCTCATTTTAGACATGAGGAAGTAGAGGCAAGAAAGGTTACACATTGTCCAGGGCCATGCGGATTTTAAGTGACATAGTTAAGTATGGATGGGATGGTCAGTCTGATGTTCCTGGCCATGCTCTCAACCACCATGCGGTCAATGTCTGGAGGAAGATTTTGCCACCTGTAGATGTCCCATTTCTGGATATGCAGCATATTTTGAGGATGTTTGATTCCTCACACAGAACCCCTCATTCTTTCTGATTGATTGCAACATTCAAGCTAAGCATCCCAGAATTCACCTTTATCAAATCCACAGTTAAAGCATTCTACTCAAAGAGAATGATAAGTACTTCATTTAGGAAAAAAAAAAATAAGAGGGGAGAAAAATGGCTTTCTTATCAAATTGTCCCAATTTCTTACACCTCATCTAAAATTACATACTATGCTGTACCTCTTCACACTCTTTCCCACTGCTGTGGGCTTTATGATAGAATGCTTTAATTTGCTCCACATTTAATGTCTTTGCACCCCTGTTTTCTATAATTTATACCACATGCTGTCCACTTTCTTATACTATTTTATTCAGGAAAGTACTTTGGATATCAGTTTATATGAAAGATGTTATTTAAAATGAAGTTGTATTGCAAGCTCCATTATTATAATTCCCTTCT
The DNA here is from genome assembly GCA_003697995.1 of Taxidea taxus jeffersonii. Taxonomy (NCBI): domain Eukaryota; kingdom Metazoa; phylum Chordata; class Mammalia; order Carnivora; family Mustelidae; genus Taxidea; species Taxidea taxus. Next base: position 8,264 of record ML111191.1, on the reverse strand, counting down.
TGCTTTGGTCCTGCTTCATCTTACACAGTTGCCTGATGTTTGATGCAGTGCTGAAATCTAAATGGAAAGAGTGTTTGGAATTGATGTTCATGTATTACTTATTTAATCTGCTGTCAGAGTGATCCACTGTTGAGTTCTCTGTTTTCAGTATCTTCCGAGGCCTGCTCTGACATCCATCTTACTTGTTTCATGGAGAAAATCTGTACCAGGTGCATTGTTATAAGTTAAGTATAAGTGGGCAAGTTATTTTGGCTTTGGGATATGTCACAGGATACAACTTAATAACACTGAACAATTATGGGTAGTAGCAAAGTTTGTCGGACCTCAATCATTCAGGAATAATTGCCTTAGTGCTCTGTTTCTGTTCTTTTTCCATTCTGTCCTTTTGTCTTTTATTCATTCTCATGTTTTACTTTAGTATTTTGAGAAATTAGACGCAGAGGAAGAAAAATTGAACCGGTCACTTGAATGACTTTTTGGCAGCTCTTGATAAAGACACAATACTAGAAATGAATACAAAACGAAGCTGGTGCCTGAAATTTTCATGCTTTCTTAGATTTGTAACTTTCTGGGTTTGAGTATACATATTAATCGTATTTCAGGTACTGAATAAATATTGCCTGTTTTGCTAGGAGGGCTACGTTGATAGTGAATAACAATAAAGATAACAATAATGTTATTATTTATATATAAAAAAAGACATGCTAATGTCTTTTTGGTAGAAAACAGATACGCTAGTAAGGTAGACAGCACGCAAAACTTTTGTGGGTTATCATTCTTCTGTTCCCTTGCTCCAGTCTCTAAGTGTTTAAACCTATCCTGTGGTTTAAGACTGAAGGCCCCTCCCTGCTCTGACTCCCAAAGCACTTTGTCTGAGGTGCTCTTCGGGCAGTGGATGTTTATAGATTATGGCCAAAGCATAGCATGCACTCTTTGAGGGTGGAGAGGCTTTGGTTATCTTCTGTTCTTTCCACCCCACTTGCAGAAAGGAGGTGTCAGAAAGCACTTTAATAACTAGGTTTTCATTTTATTTTTTATTCCAAATAGTATACAGTTTATCAATAAGACACTATTGACGGGCAAATAACTATAGATTCTCCCAGTTAGTCTTTGAAGTCAGGCAGGATAGAACTGGAAGAGGTCTTAGACCTCCTCTAACCCAAACCCAGATTTCCTGGTAAGGCGGCGGTTTAGAGGTCTCGAGTGGAGACCTGCATCTCACAGATCAGCTTGATCTTGGGCAAGGCATCTACCAACATTGATTAAATTCTCTCTCCTAAAATAAATAGATGTGTTTACCTTACATTTTGCTTTTAACAAAATGTTGCTGTTAACATGAGATGAGGTGACCTATGCTAGTGCTTTGAAAAATTGGAAGCCATCTATCGGTGTTAGTGCAGGAAGCTAGTGCTTTGAGAAGGCAAGGGACTACTCCAGGGTGTACCTGCCAGTTGGTGGCAGAGGCAGGTTTCTTTAGGTGGTACAGAGTAATTAAGTAAGAACTAAATGTGGAGTGAGAAGAAAGTTGCATTTCAAGCAGATCGTAGTTTTGCTTGGACTGTGCCCAGAATATCCTTGCCCCTTTGGTTAGTGCTAAGTGAAATATAACAACTAAACTTGAGAGTTTTGACATATAAAACTGGCCTCAAGGTACTATTACTCTTAAACCTCACTTGTTCGCGATAGGTAGAATGGGGATGATAGCTTAGACAGAACATTGTGTCTATTGAAGCAGGTAATGCCTGTGGAAGTATTTCAGTGAACAGCAAGGAGCTATGTAAATGTCATTATTACTGCCTCCCGCTTCCTCCGTGTAATTTTATATTGCTTTTCTCACAACAGGAAGAAGAAAAATAATTCTCATGCAAATTGCACACGAAGTCACTGAGAGAGCTTCCTATAAAAGTTTTGGTGAAAAACATTGATTCCCTCACCCCCACTCCCAACCCCAGCATGATGAGCCCATTGAATCTTCTTTTCGTGACACCCATTTCGTTTTTCAAAAATTCTTCATTCTTTTATTTTTCTCTCAAAGGCCATTACTGTATATTTGTTATGTTTTGGTCCTGCCCTGTCTCCTACTGTTAATCATTTTGTCTTTTTCCTGTCATTAACCTGTACCATATACTCTTTTTATTTTACCCCCTGAGTAACTCTTTCCCTCCCTCTACACCCACCAAACTTGCATTGTCTTATAAATAAGTGTTTTGAATGTAGACAGATTCTTTCGGGACTTTTTCAGTTGCCATTTGGGAAAATGGCTAAGATTCTGAAACTTGAGTTTCTCTTTAAGAGAACTACAATAAAAGAAAACTGTCCTGGATCGTAACTCTTCTCCTCCCAAATTTATGGAGCTCCCTCTGCACAAGGAAAGAATTCATAAAGAATCTCAAATAAACACCTAATAAAAGAAATTTAGCTCACATAAAATACTAGAATACCAGATGGTGGAGTTTAAGTATTATTCAACTACTGTTTATCCTACCCAGTGCTCATTTTAAATTCAACATTTTGGGGAATTATTCATGGAGCCATGGTTGTATTTCATGCAGATAACAAGCTTAGTTTGGAGTGAATTACCAGAATGCACCCATAATTTCCATACTTCCTTGGTTATTGTTAATTTGGATTGCAACTATTAGTTAAAGTTGAGAGGCTTTCGAAAACAAATTGACATCAAGCTATCGTGGACAATAACTTGTTCAGCAAACTGCAGGGAGGCCAAATCATTAAATTTTACAGGGTGGGGGAACTCACCAAAGAATGTGATGTTCCATCTGCCAAAGCTGAAAAACACAACTGTTTGATGAGCATGTTTCTTTCTCTGTAGCAGCCTGCTCACTGAGCAGGCAATTATTCTTGCTTTCATCTAATGGCTACGGTGTAACTTTTAAGTGAAAGTAAAATGCAATTTCATCTTCCAACACCCCCCCCCCCATGTGAATGGATAAAAGATCAACAGAGCTCTCTCTAACATAGCACACTTCCCTGTGTAAAGTCAAAGGGCCAATCACAAGGGCACGAGGACACACATGACAAGTGTAGATTGTTGGGCTCCTCCCATGTCTGGTTCCCACCATACATTTGTATTTTATTCACCTTGTGTTAGGGAAAATGACAAGCTTTCCTGCTCCACTCATTAAAAAAGTATTAGGAGACCTTTTAAAAGAACAACATCCATTCCAATGTTAAAAGCTCATGCTTTGACAGCTTGAAGAGTTTCCACCCCACATTTAAAATTAACCTTTGAACAAAAAAGGTTAAATTCAATAGGACACATCTCCAGTGCCTACAAAAGCTTTTATATGGGAAAACAGGGCTTAAAAAAATCTTTCTGATTTTATTGTCCAATTTTCCAAGTTTTAAGATCAACAGAAATTGAAGGGACTTTGCTAACAATCCTCCTACATGTCATCATTACTACTCCCTATTGTTGAGCATTTACTATGTGTTAGCACACTATGCCGGGAGCACCACACCCCTGATCTCATTTAACTCCTACGATGAACCTGCAAAGGATTCTCATTTCATAAATGAGGAAACAGCCTTAAGAGAGGTTAGTAAGTACAGAGCTGAAATTCCAACTTGACATTGTCTGATTTCAAGGCTTGTGTTTTGATCTACTTCCACCTGGAGCATAATAGACATGAAATTATGTTTGAAAGTTCATACTTACATTTTCTTTTCTTTTTTTTTTAAGATTTTATTTATTTACTTGAGAGAAAGAGAGAGCAAGCACAAGTGGTGGGGAAGGGCAGAGGAAGAGGGAGAAGCAGGCTCCCCACTGAGCAGGGAGCCCGATGCGGGGCTCAGATTCCAGGACCCTGAGATCATGAACTGAGTCAAAGGTAGATGCTTAACTGACTGAACCACCCAGGAGCCCCAATACTTACATTTTAAAAGTGACATCACAAAGAGGAAAGCACACTTTATTTTTTTAAAAACACCTAATGGAAAGCATATCTTGGGTGCATATTTTTGCCAAACCCCACTCCTGTACCATTTGTGACACTGTGGAGAACACGTAAATAGTAACACACTCCCATGGAAAAGCATGTACCTTATGCCATCACTGAATGGCTCCTTATGTTTTCTCTAAGCTTAAAGTTACTCATTTGTAAGAGGAATAATTATAGTATCTACATCATATTGGGTTAATTCTCCATGAGAGTCTTGCATTTCCATGTGTCCTGCCAGCTGAGGCAATGACTGCCTTTGTTCTGGCCTGTTTGTTCAAGGATGTCTGTATAGTAAGTAGCCTCAGAAGATAGTGAAAGTGTCTCCTTCTGACGCAAAGAGTGGCATGATTACTGATTATTTTAAAATATTCAGTTTCCCTACATTCAGGGTTCCTCTCCTATAATGCAACCCACTATATGTGCCTGTGTCTCCTAACCTTCTTTGTTGTCCTGTGGGAACTGGGGCTTAGAGAATTGGTCCAAGTGAATGCTGATATTCTGGTTTCTACTACTTCTGTGGATAATGAAGTCCTTCATCTCTGATCCAAGAATCTTATGTCTTCTGCCAGCATTCTTAAAACTGTGAGGGGCACCTGGGTGGCTCAGTTGGTTAGGCAACTGCCTTCGGCTCAGGTCAAGATCCCGGAGTCCTGGGATGGAGTCCCACACCGGACTCCCAGCTCCATGGGGAGTCTTCTCCCTCTGATCTCCCCTCTCATGCTGTCTCACTCTGTCTCTCTCAAATAAATAAACAAAATCTTTAAAAAAACAAAACAAAACAAAACTGTGGCAGGACATCTTGTTAGTTTCAAGTAGAGTAACATCTCAAACCCTTCATAATTCTTGATACTTCATATAGCTGTGACAAATGAGACAATATGTATAGAAAACTTGGTGACTGGCACATAGAAAGTACTAAATACATATTGGACATTGATGATATGACCGACTCAGGAAAAAAAAGTACATAACTGGTTCATTAATAAAGTAGGTATTTTGATGTTTTATATGAATTAATTTCAAATTGCTTTTTTATGTGATAAACTAATAGCAAAAACATTCTTTTGTATTATTTTATATATGCTATAGTTAATACAGTTGGGACTCTTAGAGGGTCAAATCAATTCTGCAAAGATAGGTTTCATGAATTTTTTGCCTCTTATGGCTATATATATATATATATATATGTTATATATATATATGTTGGTACAGAAAAAAATTCTGAAAGAATATTTTCCATTGTAACTTAAATATAGGTCTTGCAATGTTATAATAGAACATGGGGAGAAAATTAAAAAAACCAATCATACAAGTGGCACTCAATAGTCTACCAAAGTTTAATGACTCAGAAATCCTAAAGCCCATGGTTCTTTAATACATGATCTGAAGAACCCTAAAAATGTGATTTTTAAACAGCTGTGAACCATATAACTCACTGTTGCAAAAATGAGTTAAGAAATACAAAAGAGGGGTGCCTGGGTGGTTCAGTCCCAGTGACTGGGTGGCTCAGTCACTTAAGCGTCCAACTCGATTTCAGCTCAGGTCATGGTCTCAGGATCATGAGATTAAGCCCTCATCAGTTCTGTGCTGGGCATGGACCCTACTTAGGATTCTCTCCCTCCCTTTCCCTCAGTCCCTTCCCCCCTAAAAAAAAAAAAAAAAGAAGAAAAAAAAAGAAATAAATACAAATGATAATGTAGCTCTGATAACTATGAAATATCTGGAATTCCTTCTGTTTATCTTCACAATTTATCTCTTTATTTTAGCTCTGTCCTTGAATTATCAAAAAAAGGGAAGGTTTTGTTTTGTTTCGTTTTGTTTTTTTAGTACTAATGGCAAAATATTTCACTCCTTATGTCCTTTTCATGGTGCTTCTTGTTTTATATGCTATGTATTTAGCAGTTTGAAGATTCCCTACTTTAGGATTATCATAATGGCCACCAATTACTTATGGCTTTTGTTGTCACCGTTGGAATTCTTCTGTCTGTGGGTTACACTTACCTTTTCTTCAAAACTGAGCTGTTTATTGGGTGAAATTTAAGGAGAAATAGGATATTTGAATAATTTCAAAGTATCTCTTACCATAAGTAAATGAATAGTTAATTACAAAGGGAAAAAATAGTAGATGTGTGAGTGGGGAAATTTGGCAGACACAGCCTAAATCAAGATTAACATCAATCGGGGTGCCTGGGTGGCTCAGTCATTGTTAAGCATCTACCTTCCACTCAGGTCATGATCTCAGGATTGGTCTTCCTGCTCAGTGGGGGACCTGCTTCTCTCTCTCCCTCTGTTTCCTGCTTGTGCTCTCTCTTTCTATCTCAATAAATAAGTAAAATCTTAAAAAAAGATTAACATCAACAATATATGATGTACCCACATCATATACCCTCTGGTATGGCAGTGATGATGGGCAGGCCACTTCTGTGGTATTCTTTCTAATAATGCATAATCTCACTCTAAGCATGAGAAAACATTAAACAAACTTAACTTGAGGAACATTCTACAAAATATTCTTCCAAAACCTCAAGGTAATAAAAGAACAAAAGACAGAGGAAATGTTAAAGATTGGAACAGACTAAAGATATGACAAACAAAATGCAGTATGGAATCCTGAGTTAGATCCCAGAACATAAAGAAAGGACATTAGTAGAAAAACTGGTGTAATCTGAGTAAAGTCTGTACTTAACTGCATTGTATCAGTGGTAATTTCTTGGTGTAGAGATAAGCATTCTTACTTCAGGTTCTGTAAGGTATTAAGGGAAGCTAAATGAAGTGTACATGTGAACTCTGTACATTATTTTTCAACTCTTCTAGAAGCCTAAAATTACACTAAAATAAAAAAGATTTTTTAAAAAAGAAAAAGTGAGTGATTTTTTTAACCACTGTGATAAAACCCTGGTTTTATTTTCCATGCTAGGAAATGAAGTTAAAAGGTGAAAGAATCTCCGGCATCAGGCATTTGTACTTGCTGCCATCAGGAAAGGCCTCCTGGAAAAGGGAGGAGCCAAGATGGCGGAGAAGTAGCAGGCTGAGATGACATCAGGCAGCAGGAGATCAGCTAGATAGCCTATCAAACCATTCCGAACAACTACGAATCCAACAGGAGATTGAAGAGAAGAAAAACAACAATTCTAGAAACAGAAAATCGACCACTTTCTGAAAGGTAGGACCAGCGGAGAAGTGAATCCAACGCGACGGGAAGATAGACCCAAGGGGGAGGGGCCGGCTCCCGGCAAGCGGCGGAGCACAAAATCAGGACTTTTAAAAGTCGGCTCCACAGAGGGACATCACTCCAGAGGCTAAACTGGGGTGAAGACCTCGCAGGACAGTGTGGACTCAGGTCCCACAGGGTCACAGAAGGATCGGGGGTGTCTGAGTGTCGCAGAGCTCACAGATATTAGAGCAGGGAAACCGGCTGCGGAGACAGAGCTGAGGTTTTCTAGAGCCATGGTCTGTGACACGGGCCGGTGCTCTTTGCGAGGGGTCCCCACAAGATCTGGGGAGACTCCGACCCGGGAGAGCTCAGGAATCTACGGGGTTCGGAGACTCCAGGTGGGACTCTGCTGGAGACAGAGACGCTTGGTCACAGGCTGGGTGAGCTCGGAGTGCTCCCAGAAGCCAGTGAGACGGGACTGATTACGCACGATTTTCTCCAAGCGTGGCCAGAGGCTGGGGAGACGGGAGTGATTAAACGCTTTTCTCTGAAGGTGCACTGAAGACTGGGGCCCCTAGCTCTCGGCTCCACCGAACCAGAGATTGGGAGGCCGCCATTTTCATTCCCGTCCTCTGGAACTCTATGGAAAGCGTTCAGGGAACAAAAGCTCCCGAAAGCGAACCTGAGAGGATTACTTAGCCCGGCCCCTGGTAAGGGCGGTGCAATTCCGCCTGGGGCAGAGACACTTGAGAATGATTACAACAGGCCCCTCCCCAGAAGATCAACAAGAAATCCAGCCAAGACCAAGTTCATTTCACAAGGAGAACAGCGGATTCTTATCTGGACAAAATGACAAGGCGGAAAAACTCACCACAAAAAAAAGAACAGGAGGCAGGACCGAAGGCTAGGGACCTAATCAATACAGACATTGGTAATATGTCAGACCTGGAATTCAGGATGATGATTCTCAAGGTTCTAGCTGGGCTCGAAAAAGGCATGGAAGATATTAGAGAAACCCTGTCAGGAGAAATAAAAGCCCTTTCTGGAGAAATAAAAGAACTAAAATCTAATCAAGTTGAAATAAAAAAAGCTATTAATGAGGTGCAATCAAAAATGGAGGCTCTTACTGCTAGGATAAATGAGGCAGAAGA
>ML111190.1:29895-53174 GCA_003697995.1 Taxidea taxus jeffersonii | reverse complement strand
CTTGACTTATAATCTCTTCTAGATCTGTCCATGTTGATACAAGAGATGGGTATTCATCCTTTCTGATGGAGGCATAATACTCCATTGTATATATGGACCATATATGGACCATATCTTCTTTATCCATTCGTCTGTTGAAGGGCATCCTGGTTCTTTCCACAGTTTGGCAACTGTGGCCATTGCTGCTATGAACATTGGCATACAGGTGGCCCTTCTTTGCACTACATCTGTATCTTTTGGGGTAAATACCCAGATGGAATACTCTTCCATCTTTTTGTGTCTTCTTCAATTTCCTTCATGAGTGTTCTGTAGTTCCTTGAGTACAGATCCTTTACCTCTTTTGTTAGGTTTATTCCCAGGTACTTATGGTTCTTGGTGCTATAGTAAATGGAATCGATTCTCTAATTTCCCTATCTATATTTTCATAGATAGGGAAATTGCAATTGCAGGGTCATAGGGTAGCTTTATTTTTAATTTCTTAAGGAATCTCCACACTGTTTTCCAAAGTGGCTGCACCAACTTGCATTTCCACCAACAGTATAAGAGGGTTCCCCTTTCTCCACCTCCTCTCCAACACTTGTTTACTGTCTTATTGATTTTGGCCATTCTAACTGGTATAAGGTGGTATCTCAATGTGATTTTGATTTGAATCTCCCTGTGCAGAAATTTTTGGTCTTGATGAAGTCCCAAAAGTTCATTTTCGCTTTTGTTTCCTTTGCCTTCGGGGACATGTCTTGAGAGAAGTTGCTGTGGCCGATGTCGAAGAGGTTGCTACCTATGTTCTCCTCTATGATTTTGATAGATTCCTGCCTCATGTTGAGGTCTTTTATCCATTTTGAGTTTATCTTTGTGTATGGTGTAAGAGAATGGTTGAGTTTCATTCTTCTACATATGGCTGTCCAATTTTCCCAGCACTATTTATTGAAGAGACTGTCTTTTTTTCACTATATATTTTTTCCTGCTTTGTCGAAGACTATTTGACCATAAAGTTGAAGGTCCATATCTGGGCTCTCTACTCTGTTCGACTGGTCTATGTGTCTGTTTTTGTGCCAGGACCATGCTGTCTTGGTGATCACTGCTTTGTAATAAAGCTTGAAATGAGGCAATGTGATGCCCCCAGTTTTGTTTTTCTTTTTCAACATTTCCTTAGCAATTTGGGGATTCCAGTTCCATACAAATTTTAGGATTGTTTATTCCAGCTCTTTGAAAAATACCAGTGGAATTTTGATTGGGATGGCATTGAAAGCATAGATTGCTCTAGGCAGTATAGACATTTTAACAATGTTTATTTTCTGATCCATGAGCATGGAATACTCTTCCATCTTTTTGTCTCTTCTTCAGTTTCCTTCATGAGTGTTCTGTAGTTCCTTGAGTACAGATCCTTTACCTCTTTTGTTAGGTTTATTCCCAGGTACTTATGGTTCTTGGTGCTATAGTAAATGGAATCGATTCTCTAATTTCCCTATCTATATTTTCATCATTAGTGTGTAAGAAAGCAACTGATTTCTGTACATTGATTTTGTATCCTGCCACATTACTGAATTGCTTTTTGAGTTCTAGTAGTTTGGGGGTGGAGTCCTTGGGGTTTTCCATATAAGGTATCATGTCATCTATGAAGAGGGAGAGTTTGACTTCTTTGCCAATTTGAATACTTTTTATTTCTTTTTGTTGTCTGATTGCTGTTGCTAGGACTTCTAGTACTGTGTTGAACAGCAGTGGCGAGAGTGGACATCCTCGTCGTGTGCCTGATCTCAAAGAGAAGGCTGTCAGCTTTTCCCCATCGAGAGTGATATTTGCTCTTTTTCATAGATAGATTTTATGAAGTTGAGGAATATTCCCTCTTCCCTCTATCCCTATACTTGAAGGGTTTTAATCAGGAATGGATGCTGGATCTTGTCAAAAGCTTTTTCTGCATCAATTGAGAGGACCATGTGGTTCTTCTCTCTTCTTTTATTGATTTGTTCTATCACATTGATTGATTTGCGAATGTTGGACCACCTTTGTGTCCCATGGATAAATCCCACCTACTCATGTGGATAATCTTTTTAATATACTATTGGATCCTATTAGCTAGGATCTTGTTGAAATCTTGGCATCCATATTCATCAGGGATATTGGTCTGAAATTCTTCTTTTTGGTGGGGTCTTTGCCTGGTTTGGGGATCAGGGTAATGCTGGCTTCATAAAAAGAGTCTGGAAGTTTTCCTTCTGTTTCTATTGTTTGAAACAGCTTCAGGAGAATAGGTATTATTTCTTCTTTGAATGCTTGATAGAATTCTCCAGGGAATCCATCAGGTCCTGGGCTCTTGTTTTTTGGGAGATATTTGATCACTGCCTCAATCTCGTTACTAGATACTAGTCTATTCAGGTTGTCAATTTCTTCCTGATTCAGTTTTAGAAGTTTATCGGTTTCCAGGAATGCATCCATTTCATCTGGCTTGCTTAACTCATTGGCATATTAAGTATGATCATTTTTGATAATTATTGAAATAAGCTGTTAAGATGAATGCTTAACATTTTTAAAAAAATTGACCAACTTTTCATTGCGGTTGTCAATTAAAAATGGAATGAAGCTAGAACCTAGATGTCCATCAACAGATGAATGGATAAAGAAGAGGTGGTATATATATATACAATGGAATACTATGCAGCCATCAAAAGAAATGAAATCTTACCATTTGCGACGACATGGATGGAACTAGAGCGTATTATGCTTAGCGAAATAAGTCAACTGGAGAAAGACAACTATCACATGATCTCCCTGATATGAGGAAGTGGAGATGCAACGGGGGTGGGGTTAAGGTGGTAGGAAAAGGAAAAATGAAACAAGATGGGATCAGGAGGGAGACAAACCAAAAGAGACTCTTAATGTCATAAAACAAACAGGAGGGTTGGGGGGAGAGGGGTTGGGAGAGGGTGGTGGGGTTACATTATATGTTTAAATAAAAAAAAGCTTAAATAAAAAAAAAAGAAATTGAACTTTGAGCCAGAAATGGGAATTTTTGGTCTAGCTCAGGGCTGGCAACCTTTGTCTGTAAAGGACAGACTTTTTCTTCAGGCTTTGGGAGCCCTGTGCCTCTGTTGCAGCCCTCAGCTTTGCCATGTACAGTGTGGAAATGATGGATGGAGCCATCTTCCAATACAACTTTATTTACGGACACTGAAATTTGTATCTCATATTATTTTTACATGTCATCAAGTACTATTTTATTTTTTTTTCCAACCCTATTTAAAGATAATCCCATTTTTGACCATAGGCTATACAAAAACTGTTATGACCTAAATTTGGCCTGTGGGCCATAGTTTGCCTTCCCATAATCTAGCCTAAGAGATTTTGGATTATCTGTGCCTTTTAATTGCTTTGGATGATGTGTAATGGTGTATGTTTGAATAATAAAATCCAACTCTCATGCTAAAAAAAAAAAAAAATGGAATGAAGCACATTTTCCAGAAACATAACTCATTACGTGACACTGAATGATAATTTACTATATCCAGTGGATCTTGCTATTGGCATTTTTAGTACTTTCCATGGATTGCAAACCTGGCTACAAGTAAGAATCACCTGGAGAAGGAAATTTATTTATTTATTTGACTAAAAGAGAGGTAAAGAGAGAGCATAAGCAGAGGGAGCAGCAGGCAGAGGAAGAGTTAGAAGCAGACTCCCCACTGAGCAGGGAGACAGATCATGACCTGTGAGGAAGGCAGACACTTAACCAACTGAACCACTCAGGTCCACGGTGGAGTAGGATATCTAAAATAGAGAAGTCCACACAGACTTCCATCCTTGGAGATCTTGTTTCTTCAGGAAAAGGATCAGAAATCTGTACTTATAAGAAGCTTCCCAATGATTCCAATGATCTTCTGGATTGGGAAGTTCTGATCTTTTGCTCTAACACATCATTATTCTGGTCCCAAAAATACAGTGCATGAGATTTTCATAAATCATCGCAAAGATTCAGATAAATATACTTTTTGGTAATGTATATGTGAACTCTATTTGAATCATTTTGGAGGAATTTAATTATGTGGCATATTTTATGGGCTTCATCAAGTACAGAAATAAAATTTAAGAAGACTCCACTTAAAATTAAAATTTTGGCATTGACATTCCCATAAATCTGATGTTCATAAAATATTTCTTACTGAGGCACACTATGGACAATTTTTATAGTGGATATTTTTAAAGCATAGAATGTTTAGGTTTCATATTTTTGTCATTTGCTTTTTAGGGTAAATAGTTGTATGTCTTAAGTTAAAAATCTTTCCCTTGGAAACTATTATCTGATGATATCTAAATTTTAATTTTTCTCTCTTTTTATTTTTAAAACAGGAGTTCTTGCAGTGTGTTCTCAGCTCACACTATGTTTATAAAGCAATATCCTAAAATATTCCTGCAGAAAAAACACAGACTGCCTAAACTTTTCAAACTGGAGGGAAAAAGGTAATGATACCTTCTTTTGGAAGCAAGGTTGGTGTGTGTGCACATTAAAGAACAGTTGGAACTCAAATAATGAAAGTATTTGATCTGTTTCCAGCACTCCATGCTAGGGAGCTCCCAAGCAAATAGAGTTTGATAGGAAAGAATAAGTTCACACAGTTGTTTTGGAGGAATTTTAATTATATGGTGTGATGATTAGTACTAATAAATGTGTGTTGCTCCTTTAGCTTTATCATTAAAATGAATAAGCAACTAGCCTTATATAATAAACATAATAAAAGAATACTATTAAGAATGTGAAAGATAATACAATAAATGATACAGAAAAACTAAGAAAATTATAAATTATGATAGAATACCTTATATAACTTGAGGCTAATTTGATAATCTAGATCTTATTGGTTAATTTTCTAAAAAACTGTGCTACTGAATTTATTTAAGATAAAAATTAAAAAATTATTATGGTATAAATAGAAATTGTACAAAGCATTCTTCAAAAGTATGTTTTGAAGCAAAAAAGAACAAAAGCAAAAGTTAAAAATCCATAGCCCAAGTGATATCACTAGAAGTTCTTTTCTAATGTCCAAGGAAATGTAATTTCTATGCAATTTAATTTTCCCAGAGTGTTGAAAATAAAAAATAGTTTGTGAATTTGCCATGTATGTATAACTCTGATATCAAAATTTAACAAGCGTGGTTACAGTAATAAACAAAAAATACCAATTTTTATTATGAATATATAGGCAAACATACACAATAAAATTTAGCACAATCGTGTATTAGATTTGTACATCATGTTTAAATTGGCTTCATTGCATGAGCATAAAGAAGGTTCATTATTAGAAAAGCTATTATTATAACTTTATAATATGATTAGCTTAAGGAGAAACTGTATGATCTATCAATGCTGAAAGGGTATTTGATGTAATTCTATGTAATCTATGTCTCATAGTAAAATAAAATCATGCTTTCACGTGTAATGTGTATAGTAGGTGGCTATTAAATAGTACAAAACGTTTATTTTTTTTCATCCAGAAAGAAACTACTCTAAAGTAGCAATAAAAACACCCTAAGCTGAATTAAAATAAAATTCAGAAAATATATTAAGAAATTATAAATCTCTAAACTTATACTGGTCCTTCATGTGATGTGATAAACTCATATAAGCCTGGATGGTGGGACTAGAGCTTGGGTGATTCAGAGAAGCTTTCGGCAGAATATAATTGATGAGGAAACATGAATCTTGGAAGACACTACCTACGGTTAAAACTATTTGTCAGTAGCTTTTACCTATTATCATTATTGCTGTATTCAGCGCTCTGTAATTCATTTAACATAAATGTCATGTGAACACAAATGTCATGTGACAGATATAATAGCAGGAGTTTGAAGTATGGCATGTGCCTGGTTGTGAACATCTGGTGAGAATGCCTGATGGCAGGGCATTTGCTGAATATCGAAGAGCAAGAGAGTAGAAGAAATGCTTCATACAGCCATTAAATTCACTTGGAGCAATGCCACATTAATGAAAATAAATGGAAGACCTGGCTGAGACATAGGGAAACAGTTCCACCTCAGCAAAAAAATGTGAATACAAAAAAAATGAGATCAGGGACTGGTCAGAATTCTGATGATTATCTAAAATTTATTTTATTTATGAATTAGGTAGAGAGAAGGTAAATTTTTGGTAGATTCACAGATATAGGATATCAAATAGAAAACATTTCTTTTAAAAAAGCACTGAATTTTCACCCAGATGACTTGGATTTGAGTTTCCGTTTTGCTCAATTGTGGCAGCATGAGTTTGGGATAGTCTCTGAGTATCGACTGCTCTGTTTTAAGTCAGGAAAAGAAGATAATATCCTCCTTCAGAGTTATGCATGGAACAAACTTTTTAATTGTATTAACTCTTATTATTATCATGGACTTAGAGATATAGGCAGTGATGTTTTATATAGATATATGCCAACTGTCAAGAAATTCTGCCTTGGGACTTCTGTGTGGCTCAGTTGGTTGAGCGGCTGCCTTCGGCTCAGGTCATGATCCCGGCGTCCTGGGATCCAGTCCCGCATCGGGCTCCTTGCTCGGCGGTGAGCCTGCTTCTCCCTCTGCCTCTGCCTGCCACTCTGTCTGCCTGTGCTTGCTCCTGTGCTCTCTGTCTGACAAATAAATAAATAAAATCTTTAAAAAAAAGAAAAATAAATTCTGCCTCTTTTCAGATGAGTTAATCATCAACAATAATGAATTAATACATATAGTAACAAATCACTGCATTCTTCATTTCAACAGGTTTAATATATACCCTTTTTTAAACAAAAAAAGACAGACTTAGAAATTTTTCCTAATTAAAATATAGTTGACATACAATATTACATTAGCTTCAGGTATAAAAGAGTAATTCAGCAACACTGTACATTTTGCTATGCTCACAAGTGAATCTACAATCTGTCACCATACAGTGGTATTACAGTACCATTGACTATATGCTCTATGCTGTGCCGTTCATTCCTGTCCCTTAATCATTCCATAACTGGAAGCCTGTATCCCTCACTCCCCTTCACCCATTTTGCCCTCCCCCCCAATCTGGAAACCACTAATTTGCTCTTTGTATTTATGGGTTTCTTTCTGCTTTTATTTGCTTATGTATTTGTTTTATTTTTTAGATTCCTCATATAAGTGATATCATATGGTATTTGCCTTTCTCTGTCTGAGTTATTTCATTTAACATAATACCCTCTGGGGCCATCCATGTTGTTGCATATGGCAAGATCTCAAGTAATATTTCATTGTATATATACCACATCTTCTTTATCCATTCATCAATGGACATTTTGGGTTGCTTCTATATCTTGTCTATTATAAATAATGCTTCAATAAACAGGAGTGCATATATCTTTTTTAGTTAGTGTTTTCATTTCTTTGGGTAAATATCCATTAGTGGAATTATTGACTTGTATTTCTATTTTCGATTTTTTGAGGAAACTCTATACTGCTTTCCACAGTAGCTGTACCAATTTTTATTTCCATTGACAGTGCATGAGGGTTCTTTTTTCTTCACATCATCACCAACACTTGTTATTTCTTAGAAAAGACATAGACTTTTTTTTTTTTTTAAAGACATAGACTTTTAATCAGTACACCTTCATATCAGTTCATTTCTGGAGGAAAAGAAGTTTAAGGAAATGATAGTAACCGAGAAAACAATAAGCATCACAGAATGTGTTAATCTTTGTTGAAGATATATTTATTAAATAAGTAATGTTTTAGGAGGGTAAGAATTCATGTATTTACAAGGAAGCTTGTATTCTTATTTGACTTTTATAAATCTTTTGACTTACCTTTTTGGATAGTAAGGTTAGAGACAATATAATTTTTTTTCTTTTAGAGAATAAAAAAAATGTCTAAGCTGCAACTTTTCTACTGGGAAAATTTAGCCCACATTTTTTTTTTTTTTTTTTGGTTGAACAAAACAGATGTTAGTCTCTGGATGCTGCCTTCTGACCACAAAAGAAACTTTCCCCATCCTCCCTCCTCCCCATCTAGGTCTCTCTTCTCCTCCTCCTTCCTCTCCTTCTCCTTCTATTCTTCCTCCTCCTCTTCCTCCTCCTCCTCCTTCTTCCTCTTCTTCTTCAGATGTATTTGTTTGATTATTTATTTATTTATTTATTTATTTTGGAGAGGGTGGGGAGGGGCCCAGGGAGAGAGACTCTCAAGCAGACCACCCGCTGAGTGGAGCCCAACTTGGGGTTCCATCCCAGGACCCTGAGATCATGCCCTGAGCCCAAACCAAGAGTGGAACGCTTAACCAACTGAGCCACCCAGGTGCCCGTCTAGGCCACTCTTTCAGAGGAGAGAGAAAGAGGAAATCTCAGAGAGCGGGCTTCAGTAAAGGTATCCTTTTCTCTCAAGGATTAGGGATATTTTCAGAGGATGGAGGAGGGTTTCTCTGGGAACATAACTGAAGGAAGAGCCAGGATGAATATTTCCAGCCTGAAATGTCTTGTTGACTGATTCTGCCCCTGATGCTCCTTCTGTGAACCTGGACAACAGTGACAATAATAATGCAAATACCGGGGCGCCTGGGTGGCTCAGTGGCTAAGCCTCTGCCTTCTTTAGCCCACATTTTTAACCATCTATTCATTTGTCTGTGGGTGTATTTTAATGTTAAACTACAAAGTTCTGTATGGGCTTTGGTTATAATGTACTCGTCTCATCAAATTTAGCATCAGATCAAATGTTGCCCTTAATATGCAGAGTGTGGAGTTTTAGAATTTTTTGATACATTTTTACTCAACATTTTAATGAAGTCCAATCAGTGTCTATTATTTTATTTTATTTTTTTTAAAGATTTTATTTATTTACTTGAGAGAGAGAGTGTGAGAGTATGAGAGGGGAGAAGGTCAGAGGGAGAAGCAGACTCCCCTTTGAGCTGGGAGCCCGATGTGGGACTCGATCCCGGGACTTAGGGATCATGACCTGAGCCAAAGGCAGTTGCCCAACCAACTGAGCCACCCAGGTGCCCCATCAGTGTCTATTATTCTAAAAAATTTAATTGTAATTAGACATAGGATCAAATAAGGACAAAGGAGAAAGAGTAACTTGCTATGTTTAGAAGGAGTTTCAGGTTTATTACTAATAACAGGTTATAATAGGTTTATAACTAGGTAATGGTAAAATTCAGTAAAAACATTTTAACTTAGCTTGTGTTATATAACTTACAACTGAATAATTTGACCTGGGAAGAGTAAAAGGATCTTAGCAGTGTGCCATACTGTGCTTCCTGCCCATCAACCCCAGAATTTTACTAAGAGTATTTTTTCAACATGCTAAAGGCATCCTGACCAGAAGAGGTCTGCTGGAATGCTTCTCAAGGGCCCAGAAGTCTGGCCATGCTCAGTTGGCCAAATTACTAATCACTTCAAAAGCTGTCAAAGCATGTTTTGTATAAGGTATTGATGCTTCAGTTTGGACTTCAGATTCTAAAGAAAGCCTTATTTATGGATTTCAAGTATGCTGTGCTATATGTGATACAGCATCTCTTTAGGATAATCCCAGTGTTTGATGAAATCTATTACACTTACAAATGCTCTAAATATTTGGTTTAGTCTAGTTTATTTATTTTAGTTTAGTTTTGTTAAGGAAATATAGGCAGAGCTGGTTTTATTTCTGGATAAACAAGACATGGAATAAAGAGTATTTAAGGAAGAAACAGTACAATCTGGGGAAATGTTGAAATATTAAGGAGAATTTTGTACTTCTGTGGATTTACATGGGACTTTATCTAGATTTTAAGAGGCCACTAGATCCCAGCTTTCATAATTTGTATTGCATGAAATTCCTGACCAATATCCTGATAATGGAAAAATGTGATACCATCAGTTAAGAAACAGGTAGTAGACATGGTGCAATTATGAGTTCAGCTGGAGGACTGTTGTAAATGTTGATATATTTTATTACAAATTCCATTCATCAAAGACCATATGCAACTAAGGGGAAAAGCCATCTTTGATTCAAACGGAGTCAGTTCTATGCTTTGAAAGGCTATAGTTGAAAGTTTGGATCTTCTTCCAGATTGTATACTATTGGTGGCAGGAAATTTGCCTCCCTATGCTTCCAAATTGGCCTTTCTATTCTTCAAAACTATATGCTTCATTCATTACTTAAAGTAGTCCTATGAGGCTGAGATCTCTTCATGGAGATTACTTTGAAAAGAGGAATAGAAATTCTAAAAATTTACGGGGCACATTTTCTCTGCATTTTAGTTTTCTCTTCAATAAATTAAGTCCAGTATGAGTGACAGTATTGCTGAATGGTTAGAATGGTGGTTTTTTTAAAAAATTCTTTATTATTTGACAGACAGAGATCACAAGTAGGCAGAGAAGAAGGCAGAGAGAGAGGGGGAAGCAGGCTCCCCACGGAGCAGAGAGCCTGACAGGGGGCTCGATCCCAGGACCCTGGGATCATGACCTGAGCCAAAGGCAGAGGCTTTAACACACTGAGCCACCTAGGCGCCCCTAGAATGGTGTTTTGTCATTGTTTTTGAACAATCAGTAGTCATCAATTGCTATACAGAAGTCGGATAGAGCCTTGGTACTGAAACAATGTTGTGTATAGAATGTGGAAATGGGGATGGAAAAGAAACTTGATAAAAGCCATTGAAGGGAATGTGTAAGAGCTTAACAAAGCTAATTTAAGAATGTTGAGAACAAGTGAGGATCAGTAAAAATTAGATAATGTAGATTTGTAATCACCAAGTGTGTTACCAGTTCAGCAATGTTCTGTGGGTTGAGAAAGTAGGGTGATTAAAATGGAAAAATTAAAATGATGTATACCTGGGAACTGAGAGAGTGAACAAAATAAATGCTTCTTTGTTTGGGTTTGGAGGTTAGCAAATGTTTGTTGAATTGGATTGTGAATACAGGGAGTTTAGGTTATAAGTGAAGACAGAGCATGGTATTTGATTACTCCTATAAATATATATTAATATATTGTTATATTAAAGGTTGTCTTTAGATATCCCACCTTTTAAAATCTGAGCATTTTAACTTCAACTAGTCCTTAGTAAGTAAATAAGCTTTTTGAAATAATTCCACTTTCTTGCATTTTCATATGGCTTGTCATATATTATGGAAAAGGTATTGCTGTTTTATTCCATAGAATACATGTTAAGTCCAGCTGTTCACATTTAACTGTGGATTTTCTGTTGCTCTTTGGAAACGAAAAGAGGAGACTTTGAGTTTGGCGTAGACATTTATTTAGTAGAAACTAGGGAAATATTGCTTACCTCTGTCTAATTTTAAAATATTCTTTCTTATATTATAAGAGATGACAGGATTCCAATGTTTGCTGTCAGGAGTATATAATGGAACTTGCCTTTGAATCCTCAGTTGTAACTTTGGATATGTTGGCAACATGTAGGACAAAGTCAGCACTATTGTACAGCATAAGACGAAGCTTGCAATTTATGAACTTGTATCTTGGGGATGGAATTTACCCATAGTTATTTCCCTGGCTTGTCATTAGTGATAATTAAGCTAAGCTTAATAAATGGAGTATACATAGTATACTTAAAGTGACTGTATTATTTGTATTTCTATGAGTCAGGTTGACTTTAGTTTCCAAAAAAAAAAAAGGATACTAGAATCCTCATATATTACTTTGGCTCTAACTACTGCCTAGTAAAATTTATGGGATTTATAGAAAAGTGGGAGATGGGGTTACAGATTTGGGGAAATGATTTTTTAAAAAGTTTGTAAGACCTATAATACAAGAGTACACAGATTGCAATGTGTTGTTCTGATGGCCTTTGGACTACTCACATCTGGGTTTGTTGTTCTGCAATTTGGCAATTGTATTTGTGTTGCCTTAACAAGATTACCTAAAACTTTGACTTAGTCTCTTCATCTAAAATGGAGACAATAATACATACTTTATAGTGATGTTGGAGGACTGACTGAGATAATGTATACTAAATTTTATCTTATTTTATTTTCCTTGGTGGTGGTGCTAATGCCAGTCACCTGAATGTGTATATATATATATATATATATATTTTTTTTTTTTTAAGATTTTTATTTATTTATTTGACAGACAGAGATCACAAGTAGGCAGAGAAGCAGGTAGAAAGAGAGAGAGGAAGGGAAACAGGCTCCCTGCTGAGCAGAGAGCCCTACACAGGGCTCCATCCCAGGACCCTGGGATCATGACCTGACCCGAAGGCAGAGGCTTTAACCCACTGAGCCACCCAGGCGCCCCCAGTTACCTGAATATATTGAGGCTTGTTTTTTGTCTGTAATATGGCCAATTTAAAAACATTGATAGCTAACAAAAACTGTGATGTTGCACAAAAGTATTATTTTGCTAATGCATGATTGTGGAATATGCACTGGACATTTAGAAATCATTGGTCCACTGGGTTATACAGATCTTAAAAATGTTGACATGTTTATGCAATATATGAAGATCACAGTTTTTAATATCATCACTAATCATCAGAAAAGCCTTAAGTGTTAGGAAATTGTCAAGTTTACAGAGGTGGATACAAGTTTTCCAAAAACCAAATTTTACTTGAAAGCTTGAATTTTATCATAAGTGACAGATACTGTATATTTGAAGTGACAACTGCACTTCACTCATTTTTGAGAAGATATATTCCAAACATCAAAGTTATTTATTATCATTTGTTTTTTGGCTATTCTTTCAAGTAAATATTAAGTGCAGTGAAAAAAGTGGATAGTTTAGCTTACAAATCAGATAATAACTCACTTTTGAGACAAGAATCCCTTTAAAGTCCTGCAAAAATTCTTTATTCTTTTCATTTTATCACACAGAATATCACAAAAAAAGTGTACTCAGGGTCAGAGGATTGAGATTTAATAAAATTAATATTTTTCTGGCTTTTTAAAAACTGCAAGTGTGTGGCAGTGAGGAATTCAGTGACTTCTAGTATAGTTTGATATCATTACTTTGAATCATGCTTAGTTGCAAATAGTTTTACCCATCATTATTTTTGCATGATTAAACTTCAACACAGCAAAAAGAGGCAAATCACATCTTAGTGGTATTGTGATCTTTTTAAATAATATTTTTTTCTCTTCACAGTTACTGAGGAATTAAATAACAGTGATTTCCTGTAGCCTATATAACTTAATAAATGCATGAAACATAATTAATATTTTACAGTTAGAGTCACAATAATAAAAAAAATTTAATATCATGGTGGCAGTGAGAATGTAGAGCAACTGAAACTTACATCTGGAGTACTGTTTTAGCCATTTTAGAAAGTAATTTGGCTAATTATTAATATAATTGAGGATGCACATACATTATGACTTAAAAATTCTAATCCTGGGTCTATTCCCTGGAGCAGTTGTGTATATACAAGACTAGTCATGATAGGCAAGTTTGTATAAAGCAAGCAAACCAACAAAAAGCAAAACAAACCTGGGAACAAAATCTCAGTTGCCCACAGACTAAGAAAATGGGAACAGAAAATCCTCTTTGTGATATATAAACATAATGAAATCTTAGATAGCAGTAAAATGAATGAAAGATAGTCATTAAGTCTCATAAACACAGTGCTGAACAATAACAACAAAACGAGTTACAGAATGCTTAAGAATCACTTCATTTCTATCAAGTGCAAAGATAAATATGCAAAATTAAAATTAAGTTTTTAAAGAGTTGCATACATTTTTGTTTAATCTGTATAATGAAAACCAAGGAACAAAATTCAAGGTAGTGGTTATTTCTGGAGTGAGTGCTACATCTGTCCATGGTATCTGAGTGGGTACACTAACACTGTTTTATTGTTATTTTTAGAAGTATGATGTATTATGTATTTTTAATTTAATAATCAATAGAAAAAATGCCAAAACTTTAAAAAGTTAATAGCCGAGAAATGAGTAGAATTGCCTAATTACTGGCTCGTTATGGTAACTATCCAATTCTATAGATAATTTCATGCATCCCTATCATTTACCTTGAGTAAAAATTAATTCAGAAATAATTAGATGTAATGATTCCAAAAATATGGAAAGATTACTAGAGGATATTAATCTGTTTTATAGTGTCTATGTCTATTTGACATGGTCAAAATATTTTTTTTTGTTTTGTTTTTCTCTGATTTTATTTTTCATATTAATATTCTCACACAAAGCAAGGAGCCCAATGCGGGACTCGATCCCAGGACACCGGGACCATGACCTGAGCCGAAGGCAGCCGCCCAACCAACTGAGCCACCCAGGCGTCCCGGTCAAAATATTTTTTTTTAAAGATTTTATTTATTTATTTGACAGACAGAGATCACAAGTAGGCAGAGAGGCAGGCAGAGAGAGAGGAGGAAGCAGGCTCCCTGCCGAGCAGAGAGCCCTATGTGGGGCTCGATCCCAGGACCCTGGAATCATGACCTGGGCCAAAGGCAGAGGCTTTAACCCACTGAGCCACCCATGCGCCCTGACATGGTCAAAATATTTTTGAGTAGAATTTAGCATCTTTAGAAATTTCTTCGGCAGGAAAATTCCTTGTACCTTCTTGTTTAAAAAAGGAATATTCTTTTTTAAACTCTTTTCATCTTGAATGTCTCAGTTTAAATCTCTCTGCGAGAGACATTATCTTTTCCTATGTTTTTACACTCTTATAAGCACCCTATGATTGTTTTTCACAAGGTATATAAGTTCTTTATATCACTTTTAATAGCTTTCAATAATATATTTAGAGACTGATTATACTATTAGTGCCTTCCTGGGTAATAAGGAACATAGTGGCTAAGCCAGACTGTCCTGAGACCTTGTTGTCCAGGAGATACCTAGCTGGCCCTGTCCAGTGATAGCCAGTATTATATGTTGCATCAGAAGTTGCATGGGTGAAGTCCTGGTCATGGTAGGGCTTTCCAAGACATGATAGGACCTTATCTTAAGTAGGTGTGTAACCATCATTATAAGCCAAGTATGTGTCCTGTGAGGAAATGGGGGAGACTTTTGAAACCATGCTCACTGATGACTGATGGTATCGTGTGTTCCCTGCTGAAATATGTGTACATTGACTCTATTGCAACAAAATGGAGTAAGTGGCATTAAGAAAAAAAAGGTACTAAGGAACATAAAGGCAGAAATACAATTTGTCTGCTGAACTTTTATCTAGCAAAGTCACTAAGTTCTCTTATGAAATTTGTAGATACTAGAATAGTGATAATGCCATGTCATTAATAATAATGTCATTAATAATTATAATGTCATCTGCAAAAAAAATAGTTTTACTGGTACATTCTGGTTCTTACACTTTTACTTGTATTTTAATGCCCAAGACCTCCATTATAGTATTGAATAGGTTAGAGCAGGATAAATGCCTTATTTCTAATTCCAGAGGCAAAGCTTTTTAAATTGTAGTTTAAGTATAATATTTGTTGTATTTTTAAAATACTTTTGTCATATTAAGAAAGTTCATTGTTTCTAGTTTTGTAGGATTTTATATTACACATAAATATGATATCATATGAAATGTTTAGATAATCATAATTTTTCTTATGCCATTAGTGTATTGAATTACATACCTGAAATAATATTCCTGGTATAGTCTCAAATAGGCTATGCTTTACTTTCTTTTAAAATTATTACTGGATTCAGTTTATTAGTATTTTGCTTAGAATTTTTGCATCTGTATTGTGATATTGGCTTGTAATTTTCTTTTCTTGTAATATCCTTTCCAGCTGTTGATATTAAGGCTATGTTGGCTTCCTAAAACTAGCTGGAAAGTATAACTGTCCAGTATAACTGTTTTGTATTTTCTAAAAGTGTTTGGCTCTATTTATTAAGAGTTTTGGGGCACCTGGGTGGCTCAGTTGTTAAGCGTCTGCCTTTGGCTCGGGTCATGATCCCAGGGTCCTGAGATTGAGCCCCACCTGGGCTCCCCACTCAGTAGAAGCCTGCTTTCTCCCTCTTCCACTCCCCCTGCTGTGTCCCCTCTCTTGCTATGTCTCTTCCTGTCAAATAAATAAATAAATAAATAAAATCTTTAAAAAAAAAAGGAGTTTGAATTCATCATTAAGACCATTTTGACCAGGAGTTTCTTTGCGGGAAGAGTTTTACTCATTAGTTATATATTTTTTTAAGGTTTGTTTATTTATTTGACAGAGAGAGAGACAGTGAGAGAGGGGAACACAAGCAGTGGGGGTGGGAGAGGGAGAAGTAGGTTTTCTGCTGAGCAGGGTGTGGGGCTCAATCGCAGGACCTGGGGATCATGACGTAAGCCAAGGGCAGACACTTAACGACTGAGTCACCCAGGTGCCCCTTGTTAGTTATATTCTTTAAAATATTTAGAACAATTAAAATTTTCTATTTCTTGTATCATTTTGGTAATTTGTACTTTTACAGTGATTTATCTCATCTAAGCTTTCAGATTTATTGGTGTGAAATTATCCATTATATGATATTTTTATATCTGAGATCTGTGATGAAATCTCCTTTTTCATTCCTGATATTTATTTCTATTCTCTCTCTTTTTGTTCTTGATCAATTTTTTGCTAAGTGCACTAGATCTAGTTTTTCCAAGTTCATTAGATTTTTAAATAACCAAGTTTTGGTTTTGTTTATTATTCTGCTTTAAGAGATATTTTTCCTTCTTTATTGTATACTTCTACTTATTTTGGATATACCTTGCTCTTTTTTTCTCACTTCTTGAGGTGGATCCTTAGCTCATTGATTATCAATTAAAAAAATATATATCCACTTAAAGCAGTATGTTTCTTTCTAGTTAGTTTTATATATACCTTTTTAGTCTAATGACTGAAAAATCCTTAAGATGATCAATTGAAAAAAGACCAGTAAAGCAGCTAATCACTGAAGAAAAAGGGACAAAGCTTTTTGTACAACCCCAATGAATTGTCAAGTTAGATTAGAGGGTAACAGAATCCTAAACACATTAGATACAGAAGCATTGTATTTTATACACACACACACACACACACACACACAACATAGTTATACAAATATTGCGTATGTTTGCACAATCTTAGCATATAATGACTAAGACTTTATGAAAAAAATCTTTAGAGGCCTGAGAATAACACACAGGATTCAGTTTTCAAGTTAAACCCATGAGTATCAGAGATTATACCCCATATCAGACTTTGCTTAAAAAAATTTAAAGGTACAGGTTATTGTGAAATATAGAGAGATGGAGAAGTCTGAGATCACCAACATAGCTCTCTAGAAAAGAGCTGAATCATGTCCATGGCCTTCCATACTCCCACTTGCCTTGTCTTCTTGTATAATTTATTAACTTCTCATGAAATGATTTTTGCATTTTGTATGACTGATTTTTTTTTTATTTTTTTTTAAAGATTTTATTTATTTATTTATTTATTTGTCAGAGAGAGAGAGAGAGAGAGCAAGAACAAGCACAGGCAGACAGAGAGGCAGGCAGAGGCAGAGGGAGAAGCAGGCTCCCTGCCGAGCAAGGAGCCCGATGTGGGACTCGATCCCAGGATGCTGTGATCATGACCTGAGCCGAAGGCAGCCGCTTAACCAACTGAGCCACCCAGGTGTCCCTGACTGATTTTTTTAGACTATATATATTGCATTATTACTAGTTTTACTATATAATGGTGGGGATAATTTTCTACCATTTCCTGAAGAGCATAGAGCACAATTTAATCAATTAATCAATTAATGTGTATGGCCACCTATTTGTTCCTATTGCTTTTGTCGGTTTAGCATCTCCTGGTTAATTTTAAGAGGCTTAAATATCCCTGGGACTATTGTGAATCCTTTGGCTGCCTTGAGATTTCCAACACAAAGTAGGAAATCAGGAGTCATGTGATTTGGACAAATATGATGAACTTGGACCAGAAGAATACTAAGTCCAATGGAGACTCACTTCCCACATTCCTGCCACAAAGTCTGCCATATCTACCTCCCACTTTTCCTCCAGTCGATGGACCTTTCTTCTCCAGAATATAAAAACATTCTATTTGCATTTTAGCATCCAGGCTGGGTGGAGGAAAGCCAATTGCTCTGTACCTGAATTCTTATCATTGCTGAGTTTTACTGTGCTTACTATTTATGGGAGTAACTAGGGATAGAGTTTTAAGTGAGGTTCCAGGTCTGGAGGAATGGTTGAGGTTCTGTAAAAGGGATGGAAGAGAAATGGATTTTGGCTTTTAATTTTATCTTTGTAAGTTATACTAGGCTATCTCATTTCTGTATACATCAAGTAAGTAAGCTTTACTACTGGTATTTAACATCTGCAAACTTTAGAGATATTACAGAAACTCTAGCTCTACTAGTTATATGTGGAAAGAGAAATTATATAAACTCTGTAACCTGAAGTTTTCTTACCATATCAATAAGGGATAATATTGCTTATTTTACATAATTAATATTGATATGTGTATATAATGTTTAGCAAAACAACTAGCACAAAAACTCAAGTATGCATTAGATGTTAATGTGATTATTTACTGTTATTATTATTCCAATTAGTGCTTATCTTATATTTAACTATGATTTTTATATTCTCACATATATAATAGAGGTCAGTAATCTGTGATAATTTTGGCTTTTATCATCTCCTGCACATTGTTTTTTTCTTAAGGATAGACAGCATTTGTTAGTTTTTGCTCTTAGGTTTTTAGTGACTTCTTGATAGGAATGCGTGGAGCTAAAAAATGAATGGAGAATGGTCATTCAGTTATACATCTCCTGGGGACTTGGGTATATGACATACTGTAGCATAAGAATAAAGAAAAATGGCTGCTTTCAAGATGTTCATAATTTACCGGTTGGAAACAAAAGTTTTTAAAAAGCACTTTTATTATTGGTATGAAGTTTACACCAAAAAACAAGTATATGGCTATAAAGACAAAGGTGTTAACCATTGACTTCAACTATTTCCTTAAAGTATGTACACTTAGTTACAAAAGATGTTCCAGTCACTTAAGGCAGTTATAATATGTATAACCAAGTTCTGTATATAGAAAATATTTTATGTATGTCAGTGTTTGGGCTTAACAAGATGATGTATTTAACTGTACTACTGATGATTGGGGAAAAAAAGTAAGGCATTGAAAAGGCATACACTATTAAAATGCCAAAGTATCTTACAACAGTGCCTTTCTAGTCTTGACAATAAAGAGTTCATGTCAATCATTTTGTACAGTATGCAACACCATAATCTGTTATGTTCCTTTGTTCAGAAAATCTATTGAAGACACATTAGAATATGAACCCCCAAAACGTGATGATTCTCACAATATAGCTATCCATGTTAAAATAGCACGTGGTGGTCTTACTTTATATGAGCCCAAAAAATTTGAAGAAGAGTTTGTAGAATTCCTGGATATTTTAAAGAAATTGTAAGTATTTTTAATATATTACTTCTTGTAGTTGAATAATAGTTTGAATAGCTCTACTATATTTTTTTAAGTTGGCTGCTTTTGGGTAAGTGTGCTTTAATTGTATTCTACCATTAGTGATTGATTCAGGAGAGTTAGAAATACTGAAGACTGTTTCTAGATGAATGGAGTCCTCATCAATTCCATCTTCATGGCATATCATGGATATATTGGTAATATATCCAACTGTGGCACATTTTAATTTTAAGTTGCAAGCAAAATAGGTGTTATTTACTGATTGTGTTAAATCAAAATTACGTTTAAGGTTTCATCAGCTTATGGTTACTTGTCAGCTTTTCACAGCATTTAAACTATCTTCCCCATCACAGAGGCTTTAAGATAAACTTACCTCATATTCTTTTTAATGTCTCGGAAGACATTGTACTATGATTGGGCCACAACTTCCTGAAGGAAGAGAGGAAGGAGAAAGGAGGGCTCAAATTTAGATGGAGGCTGGTTTCCAGGGATGGTATTGGATTTGTGAGCAAAATTAAAGTTGAAATGAAACCATGAGAAACTGTGATAATAGAATAAAGTGAAGAGAAAGTGTCAAGAGTAGAATTGTGTCCAAAATAAAAACCAGTAGCATGGAATGAGAAACCAAAAATCTGACATTTATGTTTGGAGGAATACACTAAAAATTCCTTTTTTTTTTTTTTTAAAGATTTTATTTATTTGACAGACGGAGTTCACAAGTAGGCAGAGAGACAGGTAGAGAGAGGAGGAAACAGGCTCCCCGCTGAGCAGACAGCCTGATGCGGGGCTCGATCCCAGAACCCTGGGATCATGACCTGAGCCAAAGGCAGAGGCTTTAACCCACTGAGCCACCCAGGCGCCCCTACACTAAGAATTCTATACTAGAAGCACTCTTCTTCAAAATTGTCATTGCAGGGGCACCTGGGGGGCTCAGTTGGTTAAACGGCTGACTCTTGATTTCAGCTCAGGTTTTGATCTCGTGGTCCTGAGTTCATGCCCAGCGTGGAACCTACCTGAAAAAAATTAACACTGCAAATTTGAGAAAATATGGTCAGAACTTCCAGGAAATTTGAGTATACTCAGATTTCTGATACTTTTACTTACTACAACATCAATGAAATAAACACAGCAAATACTAGTCCCCTAATAAAAAGGGAGTTGTGAGGGAATTATAGAGAAGGAAATCATAACCACCTGTCATACAGGGGTATAATTAAACTGGTAAGCTTCAGAAATAGAAAATTTAATGAGAATGTGTTCAGTGGTTATGCTAAAAATACACTTTGGTAGAAAATCACTAAAGCACTGAAAGTTACTGGAGCTATGGCCACTTGCATTCCATTAAACCATAATGTTGACAAAAATTGGATTGGATTGGATTAAATATTTTAAGTGTCTGGAAACCTGTGAATCACTCACTGTTGATTTCAGATTGTGCTGGGCTGCAGGGTTTTCAATGGGGTAATCTGTCTTTCTGAAAATAATAAAGTGGCACTTCCCAGATGACATAGGTTCTGTCTAAAATGCAGGAGGAGCTCAAGTGACATGTTTCTCTGGCAAGGTGTTAAAATCCTAAGAAGTAAATGTAGGTTGAAGGTAGGATAGAAACTAGAAATGGTTAAAGTACTGGGGTGTACAAAGTACACCCCAGTACTATGTTAGTAAGACTGAGCAGGAGCCATGGTAGAAGGCTATCCAAACACAAGATGGAATAGACAAAGAATCTACCGCTGCATCCTTATGTGGACCTCCATGGAGTCCACTTAACAACAAATCTACAAATACCCTAGACTGTAGCTGTTGGGAGAGTGGCAGTTTCCAGAACCCACTCCCTCACTCCCATGTGAGGGAATGTGTGGGTAGGTAGAGGAGATCTTGAAGTACTCCAAGCTCCTACTTTCAGTAGCTCAGAATTGGTCATGTATGACTTTTCAAAATGAAGGTAGCAGGTCTTGACAGCTGCCAATGGGTGGGACTGTGTCACTCACTGAGTTACAAGGGCAGAGTATATGAGAAGGGATCTCCTATGTTTATTATTCACAAAGGCTTTAATTTTTATACATAAAAATTCTGATTCATCCTCATACTAGTGCTTTGAAGTGGATATGATAAGCTAGTCAGTAAAAGAACAGTACATGTGCTTAGTCCATAATCTATATTTGTTCTACAGACATGTTTTTATCTTCTTGTCTTCTTGGTGCACTAGTGTATTCACTTTCCATTACTGTATAACAGATTATCATAAACATAGTGACTTAAAACAATATCCATTTATTATTTCTCTGGGCAAGGCTTAGTTGGGTCTTCTGCTCGTGTCTCGAAAGGTTTCTTTTTTTAATTAACATATAATGTGTTATTTGTTTCAGAGGTACAGGTCTATGATTCATCAGCGTTACACACTACATAGCACTCTCCACACCACATATCTTTCCCAATGTCCACCACCCAGCCACCCCATCCATTCCACCACCCCTGCCCCCCAACTCCAGCAACTCTCACAAGGTTTCAATTAAGGAGTTTGTGGAGCTACATTTCTTTCTGGAGCATGAAGTCCTCTTCCAAGCTCATAAGTTGGCAGAATTATCTCCTTGTAATTATAGGGCTGAGGTCTCTACTTCCTTCCTGCCTCGCAGGTAGGCGCCCATTTCATCTCCTAAAGAACCACAGATCCTTGCTGAATCACCATCTCTCAGACCTTCCCACAACACGGAAGCTTACATATTCAAAAGCCAGCAAGGGAGAGTCTCTCTTTTTCCTATTCTGCTAAGATGAATTTTTATATAACCTAATCAAGGACATGTATATCCCATCACCTTTGTCATATTATATTGGTTAGAAATGAATGTTGGTTTTGTCCCCATCCCTGAAAACTTAGGTAGAGGGGATGAGTGGAGGGTCTTAGGGTATGTTAGCCACATTTAGTAACACCATAAGTCTCTGTGACTTAATAATATTTGCAGTGGGGCTGTATGCTTTATGTACTCAGATAAAGTACTTAAACTAAAACTCTGTTTATTGATGGATAATTTGTCACCTCTGTAGCCCTCTTTATCTCTAATTGAACCATGATCAGATTGATGGGCTTCCTTCCTGTTGTGATTAAACACATTCTTTTTAATTTTTTTTATTTAAGCTTTATTTAAACATATAATGTAACCCCAGCACCCTCTCCCAACCCCTCTTCCCCCCACCCCCCTCAGTTTGTTTTATGACATTAAGAGTCTCTTTTGGTTTGTCTCCCTCCCGATCCCATCTTGTTTCATTTTTACTTTTCCTACCACCTTAACTCCCACCCCCATTGCATCTCCACTTACTCATATCAGGGAGATCATGTGATAGTTGTCTTTCTCCAGTTGACTTATTTCACTAAGCATAATACGCTCTAGTTCCATCCATGTCGTCACAAATGGTAAGATTTCATTTCTTTTGATGGCTGCATAGTATTCCATTGTATATATATATACCACCTCTTCTTTATCCATTCATCTGTTGATGGACATCTAGGTTCTTTCCATAACTTGGCTATTGTGGACATTGCTGCTATAAACATTCGGGTACACATGCCCCTTCAGATCACTACGTTTGTATCTTTAGGGTAAATACCCAGTAGTGCAATTGCTGGGTCATAAGGTAGCTCTATTTTCAATTTTTTGAGGAACTTCCATGCTGTTTTCCAGAGTGGTTGTACCAGCTTGCATTCCCACCAACAGTGTAGGAGGGTTCCCCTTTCTCCACATCCTCGCCAGCATCTGTCATTTCCTGGCTTGTTCATTTTAGCCATTCTGACTGGTGTGAGATGGTATCTCATTGTGGTTTTGATTTGTATTTCCCTGATGCCCAGTGATGTGGAGCACTTTTTCATGTGTCTGTTGGCCATCTGGATGTCTTCTTTGCAGAAATGTCTGTTCATGTCCTCTGCCCATTTCTTGATTGGATTATTTGTTCTTTGGGTGTTGAGTTTGCTAAGCTCTTT